>SJJU01002349.1:0-42002 GCA_012932125.1 Conopomorpha cramerella | reverse complement strand
TACACCATATTAGGTGGTTGGTGTTAAAAGGTTTCGGTTAGTGGAAGAACGTTGGAAGGAATATATAAATATTGGCGTGATTCTGGGTTTCGAAGCTATTACGAAATTACAATTCAGATGTCATTTAATTTTCTTTTGGATATTTTTTTTTGTCAAAACCGCAGAACCACACCAATATGAAAGAAAATATTTCAATACACTTGGATCTTTAATTATAATATTTCATATTATTTTTAAGATTACAAAAATGTGCTAACGAATACATCCTGTATCATTTCGTGACTAACATTCCATTGTCAGGGCTATTTATACAGTGTGTTTTATAAGTTGAATTATATTTTTTATTTATTTAAAAAATAAATTGGCTTCTGGGCTAGATATTGTGCTACTTAGATACATTCATGATTTGAGGTTTTCGATTAGGTAATTCACACCAAATAGTAATTTTATAAAGTTTAAGGAAGGTTGGTCTCTCCCTAAGGGGAATAAAGATTATATTGCATTACGCGGAAGCTGGCTCGCGGGTTGGCGGCTGGCTTGTTTTCAAAGATGACATTCAATGTGAACTTTATTACCTTTACAGGAGGTATCAATTTCCTTTAAATATAATAAATCCTCTGCGCTGCGTTTCATTTGGTGTGAATCTTACTTAAATCAGAAACCTCTAACACAGGATGTCCCAAAAATTTAAGTCCAAGTGAAACCCAACAATGACCCATGTAGAAAACATGACTAAAAGTAGAAAAAAAATTGTAGTACTCGTATTAAAAAAAAACATCAATCTGCGTGCAACATGTTGACCACAAATGTTGACTTTAAGTATATTTTTTTTCTTTTTACAAAGTGCTTGGTCATTGTTGGTTTCATAGAGTTCGTTTTATGGGACATCCTGTACATCACGTCATATACATTATATCACGCTCACACCAGCATATTATAAGTAGAAAATTGCACAGCTTTACCACTTCATTATTTTATCATCACTTGATCATTATTTAGAGAGTATTTTTAATGTCTAATTGGTACGTTGCAAATCCAAAATATATAGGTATTGTATGTCTATAATACTTAATCAAGGATACATTAAGGAAAATGGAAATATTAATAATTCTTATTTGGTAACATTAATATTATTTATTTATTTATTTAGTCTTATGGAAAACATACAGCTGATAGTAACACTTATATACTTAGTTATATAATAGGTTATAGGTACATTAGCCAAAGAAGTTTTCACTTTCAAATCATTGTATATCTAGCGTTCTATGTATTTGAGAGGCTGATATCAATCTCCTTAGCATTTATATCTAGTTTTATTTACTTTGTGTAATATATATGCCATTTCTGGGTCGATAGTTCTAGGTTTAATAGATAGATGTATACTTTGATATCAAAAAATTTCTGTCGTGAATAAAATACGCTGAATATTGATAACTTTAAATAAACATAAATTATGTCTATAGATAATACTTATACGCACACAAGAAAGGTGTGCTCAACTAATATAGAAAATGCGTTACCTCATCAGTCAAATTACATAATAGTATATAATAAATATTGTATTTATTTCTAGGTACATATATGTTTTGACAATGTGCTCAATGATTATCTGCTAGTATATCTATGTATCTATATCCTATCCACGTTGCATAGTTTTAAATATATTTTGTTTTTTTTTTAAATCTCAACATGGGGGGGTAACGAGGTGTGAGCACATTGTCTTTATAGGGCTCCCTTAAAGCTGACTAAAGGTCCATTATAAGTGGTTAAAAATGGGCATCAAACACCTTATGGTATGAGCGTTGCGTTGCTTACAGTCTCTGAAAAATAGTAACTAGTACCTAGAACTCGCAACCTCACGTTTGCAAGTCAAGTACCTGACCACTGGGCCACAGACGCTCATTTATTTGTTATATCATATTCTCTTTATTTATTATATACGTACATAATAACTCTTAATATAAATATGAACATACCATTAAGGTTTCATTTAGGGACACGCGTGGGGCCATATAGTAGTGATCTTTGTTTTTACTCAATTAATCCAAAACGCAACGCGCCGCGTGTCCCTAAATGAGCCCTAAGTTTAGTAGCAAGAGGCAGATCGGTGGGCTGTGATCTGTTTTTTATAGACATTCATTGGATTTGCAACGTACCACTGTTACTAATATCTACAAAGAGTAGAGAACTATACGTGAATCAGAACAAAATACATTATGTCTTCAATTCTATGTAATATCTGTATATCGTAACCTATTAACGTGACCTATAATGGTCTTATTTTTATGTTTTTTTTTTCGTTGTTTTTTTTTATTCTCCTCTGAAGGGTTGTGGATTTGAGGGACGAAAGTACAATCTGTTTTTATATATATGTATACATATATAATAATATACTATATCTTGACAGCATTTTGAGCTCTGGCTTGACGTCAACTGGCACTTAAAATATCTATCTCTGCGTAGTGTTGATCGATGGACTGTCGATAGTTGAATTAAAAACCATCGATACATCGATAGAATCTGTAATATCGATAAAATTTATACTGTCGATAGGGCTAATCGATGTTAATGATGATTTTTGTCATCTATCGATGGTTCTACAACACTAATCCTGTGCATGACTGTTACGAGAGCTCCAATATCTGTCTACCCTCCCCTTTGTAAATACTTGTTGAGAACACATCTTCCTGATGAAATGCCTTCCCATAAATTATTGTTGTAAGATACATGTTCATTTGTGTGTTTGTGTTTAAATGTTTTTTATATACGATTTGTGCCCAAATTGTCTCCCTCGAACGCTTTCGGGCTCCGAAATTATCATTATACTTACTTTTTTTTGTTAAGTTGTACATTTTAATTTATATTTTTTTTATTTTTGTTCGTACTCGCGTCAACACAGGGGATGCACGGTGCTAAAACTCCTATCTCCCGTCTCTATATACATATTGTTGCGCACAGTAGTTTTTTTTTGTTTATTTTTATCGTAAATGTCGTGTCAACGCGAATTCCCATCCCTAGTTTGATATCAACACCCTTAGTTATGCTATCTGTACTCTTCGAAACAGCATGTATGTCCTATATTTGTAGGAAGCTAGTGTTTGTATGACCTTAGGCTTCAATGACAGTTGACTTGGCCTAAAACGCTTTGAGTGTTGTCCGTAGTTACTGTTGTATTTTAAGAAAAAAAGAAAATGGTGTCGCGATTTTTCTATTTTTTTTTTAACTATCAACCGAACCGGAGTGGTGTACGGCCAAAAAAAAAAGTTTTTTTTTAACAATCTCGTGCATCCCCCGTGTTTTTGACTAATTTTTTTACCTTTTTTTTTTCTTTATATCCCTAACCGTACGCTTCTACTAACGTTAGACGATCGCGGTCTTTTCGAGAGTTGTTTATTATTTTTTTTTATTATTATTATCACAGATTCGCTTTTAGTCTATCCACAACCCTTTTAACGTGAATGTTGCAACGTGTCGGCGTTACTATATATATATATTTTTTATACATAATATATTCTACTTCTTTCGGAGGGAGTGTTTTAGTATTGTGCATCTTTGTGTTGCGGCGAGACAAGATTTAAAAAAAAACAAAACAGAAAAAAAGTAAACTTGATGAAGGCACTGGCCGTTTGGAAAGTGTCCGTTTTAAAATAATCTAAAAAAAAAAGAAGTGAGCCTGCGATCGAAGAGGGGGGCGTTTGGACTTTGTATCCATCGCTCACCCGTTCCGTTGTATGCAGGTTGAATCAGAACCCGTGAAGTCAGGAGGAGGAACATGTTCTGCGCACATCGAAGATTTAGAAGACAAAAAAAAAAGAACATTCGTACCAACATCAGTGACATGAAACTTTGGCGGCAAAACTGACGTTTCGACTTTTTTTTTTTATTGACAGTCGCGCGCAGACACGGATTGACAAATGTATAGCCTAGATTTAATGAAAAAAAGAAAAGTGTATATTTATGGCATTGCATTATTTTACGCTAAGTATTTTGGAAATATACAGGATATATTTCACACTTTTATGAAGCTGTGATGGGATGTCGTAGGTTTTTAAATATACCGTTACTCTCTAAGGTTCATATTTATACAGCGTCGTTTGACTACGGCTCATGCTGTGAAGTGTGTCTGTCTCTTTCTTTTGCAAACGAACGATAGAGTCAGTCGATGGCCGCTTTGTAAATGTGAACCGATTAATATAATTTAGGTAAACAATTGTAAAGATTTATAAAGACTTAGCGTTATTGGCGTTCTTATTAGATAGTCAATAATAAATGTTTTTGGCAATTGAGTTCGTTGGTATAGTTAATTTTATATATGTAATGTTATGTTATAGAAAATGCGGCGACTTTGCTGTCTACACGGTTTCTGTTACGGATTTTTTGTTCGTTCTAAAGTAAAGTAGTTTGAGGCACTTTGTAACGAAATACCCACATTTCGTACTTTCCCTGTTCCTGTCCAACTGTCATTTTTTTAAAGACGACTGAAAAGATGTATGAATGTAGATGAAGCGAAAGGGGGTATGTCAGGATCGTGACAAATGGAGATCTGTAGTCTCTGCCTACCCCTCTGGGAGACAGGCGTGAAGTGTATGTATGTATGTATGTACTGACGTCATTTGACGTATACCATATGTCTATGTCAGTTATCCTACGTTTCCACTGAGCAAAAATTCACAAGAAAACTTGTTTGACACTGCTCATGTCGTATTTCACGAACATATTATGACAGATCACTAGGCCCATGTCAAACGTGTTTTTTTTGTGCATGCTTCGCCGGTGGATATAAATAGATATAAAACAAACCTGGAAGAAAATGCTTAACCTATAAATCAGACACATTCGACAAGTGATTTTGATGTTTATGATTATCAGAGCAGAATTCGAAATCGTAAAAACATAATTAGTCTTCCTGCGGTCAATAGTAAAGCGATGAGATCGCCTTTTCCAATAAAAGTGTGCAATAAGAAGTATACTTTCATTCTTGTAGAATCATTCATTCGTTCAAATGTTATTTTCTTTCTCTATTACACACACTGTTAGATCTTGAGGTTAGTTTCAGAATACGGAACTTAACCCAGCACTAGCATTAGCACCCACTGTACTCGCGGACTGACAAGTTATTTTAAACTCTATTACGTGGTAATAAAAGTCATAACCAAGTAAACAGTAAGTATTCACCTGGGCGTTAATGTGTTAAATAGCTTTCTGAATTGTGGGTATTTACACAGCATAGTGTCTCTTACTCCACCTATTTAGTATTAAAAAAGGCGTGAGTTTAAGTACTACTATACATTTTAGAAAATCCGTCGTTTCTTCTTAATCATATCACAATCAAACGAATCTTGTAGACAGTGACCCAACTAGTCCCGTCGCAGATAGCATTTTACTATTGTAGCATAATATATGGTGGCGTTCAAACGAAGAGATACATACATACATACCCAAATATTTTATTAGTTTTTCAAAAACGCCCACTGCGTCACTGTGGCGCTAGTGAGGTGTCTATCTACTTTAGGGACGCAAGTTTTTAATTGTTTCTCGCGTTTCACGGCTATCTCACTCTGTAATTCGATTGTGAAAAAATGCTATCGATGAATGATAGAATTGTTTGAACAAGTTAGCGATTTACTCAGTAGAGGGCGCTGTTATGAAGTAACTTAATAACAGCGCCCTCTATGATATGTGTTTGTATGATAATGTTTTTTGTATGTATGATTAATCTATGGTAAAACTCCATAGATTGTATCTTCGATCCAAACCTCTATCCAGATAGCATTTTTTAATGATCGTTATAATTTGTAATGTTTATCATCCATTGCGGCGAGCTATTACAGTTCCGGCAATGGATGACAAATGAGGTACAAGTGAGATTCCGTTCTGACACTATTGTATTTAGAAGTAGAACTTGTTGCCCAGTAGGTCCAGAACAATGAGAAAACGAACGTTCGTTTCGTGTCAATTTCTTCGTTTTAGGGACTTAAGACCGATCACGGCATAGCAATTTGGGCTGCGATTGGCTAATTAGTTCATCGTCATAAAACGAACAATCGTTTTCTAATCGTTTTAATCCTGCATGAGGTAGGTGAGTCGATGTACTGAGACTTGAGTTAAACAACCTTATTGTATCACGTTTAATTTTCAGTGTGTTTGTCTCGTTCTTTTATATTGTAAATGAAAGAGATCAATGTACTTCGAATCTTACCACTACTGATTTTCCATCTTGTAACATACATTTTGTTTCATTCATTGTCCATCTCACTGTCTCTTTCGCACATGCAGGAAGGATAATGTGAGGTCGGTTTAGGTATATGCAGTATTCAGTTGTTCCTTATTAATAAAAGTATTGTTTTAAACCTTTCCTTTTGCCATAGCTTCTAATGTACAACGTGAGAAGGAATCGAGTAAAGGAAATTAAATTGACATATCGGTACAGTAGCAATTTGTGTCGAAACGCTCGGTCAAGCTGATATCGACTCTAATATTTCTACTATACGATCCAACTTTCCATAACACAACATGTACGTATATTTGTTTTACTCAAATCTCAGTTTTCGCCGTGACTATTAATGTATTTTCATAAACTATCGAGAACTTTATAAATACTACTAGAGACAAAAAAAATACATTCCAGGGTATTTTTAATAATCGCAATTGTTACTGCTTCTACTATATCTGAGGGGTATACTATACAAACTTATCGAACTAGTGGGAAAATTTCCCAGCTTTTATAATCGATCTTGATATTAGGAGCAACGACCCTGTTGCTAACGAAATTTAGCTACTATGAACATCTGAGTCTAAACGACTAAGTTTGACTGAAATAGCAAAAATATAATGTCTTTTTTTTTGTATATTTGTATAAATCTAACGATATTATACTCATTATTCGTATATAATATAATACCTAACTTTAATAGGTATTTTATGCAATAGCGTTGTTTCGGGCAGTTTGTCGGCCTGTTTCTGTACATAGTACTTTATAATGCCCACTATAATTTAACAGAATCCCAGAAGTTCATTTCTGTGCTCCGACGGATTGGACAGGTGAGACTTTTCATCGATTTTGAATTTTTGGTACTGAAATTATCTATAAACAAAACTATTTTCACTAAACTAAAGTCTCACTAGTTCCGTGCCGTTATCCAGCATGAAAATTTGGGACTAACTTCTGAGCTATTGAGATATCTTCGGATCATTTATTTTCAAAACATTCATATCATCGAAAGTATATACAACGTTATATTTATAAATATCTTCAATTCCGTGTACCTATTTTATGACGAATTTTTAACTGGCCGAATAGAAGATTTAAATTCTAGAATTCTTAAAAAAAAAAGAAAAGTTTAGCAGTTTTAAAAACATCGTAGATAAAATTTTGCAATTTTCATGTTATAAAATGTAGTTTTAAAACGGCGGGCTTATTGAAGTCTTGAGTCCTTATTATCCGTATGTTAGTATAAGATTAATAATTAGTGCGACTATCCGAAGCTTGTTTTTTTGGTACAAATACTCAGTATTTACTATGCAACTTATTACGCTGCGCTGCCGCCCATTGGTCATATTGGGCAAAAAATCTTATGAATAAATTCTTATGTAATAGTAATAATACTGTGGCGTTCAAGTCACACTGCAATTTCTTTTTCGGATCCTTTGAAAAGACCTAAAATGGATGAACCTACTTTGTGAAATATGAAGTCGTATGTAATTCGTAGGTAGCTGATTTTGAGACGGGAAAACACTCATTTAGAAGCTAACTAGTTAATAGCCAGTTGCGAAATGGCTATTTACTTAACCGTACCTAAGCTAAACAACGTTCCCCAAGGAACTTTATGTCGAAAAAAAATTGAACTGTACTTACATAATAAAATTGTACTGCCCGATCTGTTGATTAGCATTTTGTATGAAGAGGTAATTTTTTTTTCGTTCTGGACATCATGGGCTTTCTCGAGTGAGTTTCACCATTGTTTTTAATTTAACGTCGTATAAGGGTATTTAACTGTAATGGCCAATTGACGGTAGCGCACTACGACCAGGTTGCGTAATGAACCACACTAATATGTCGTTACCGCTTCGTACTGTCTTACCTGCGACATACAACGTTGTATAGCCAACATTGCGATCTCCTGCGTATTGTGAGTTAGAATTTATTACATCCTCGAGTTTTTTTTTTTAGTTTCATTTATTGGGACGGTTGTTGTGTGTTCCGGTGTCGTATCGCCGTGAACACGACCAAAGTGAGATTGTTGTATTCGTACTGTGTTCGGTAGGAGTCCCCTGTAAATACTACTACTAGTTTTATTGTAATAATTACTCCAAATATTGTTTTTGAGTATTATCGTTATACATTATGCGATTGGGAAATCTTGTCCGGAGATTTTTTTCCACTCGACGTGCGATAGAGTCTAGAAAATTATTGAGAGACCATTTTTTTAATAATTTTCTAATATTGTTTATTGGCAGCTGTGTTGTTTGTTAACATTAAAATCTAAATGTAAAAAGATTGAGAGTGCTTAGAAAGAAATGTTATTAAAAAATGAACAACTTCGTAATAGTTCCTGTTTATTATTATTTTTTTTTAATTTTTTCCACTTGTCAAGCTTAGATTAACGAAATTATAATATGAAACATTTTTTTATATTCGTTGATACAGTTTACTCAAAAAATGTTACTGAAGCAGTTTTGTTCATATTTCTATAAACCAGAGCAAAAAGTTGTTCATTTTGATTACAACATACATTTCTAAACAAATCTTTTTACACCCTGTTTGTTACAGGCGACTTTTTTTCAATTCAATGAAGATTAAATGACAGTTTCCAAAAAAGAAACATATACCTACATAACAATGTGTTTACTTCCTAAAAGAACTGTACAGAACTTAGTGGTGTAAGTGATGTTGTAAATATATACATTTAGTATGTCGGACTTGGATGAGTGAGTTAGCGCGTTTTCAGTGAGTAGCATAGTCTACACTAAGTACTTAGTTGTAATCTAATCTTTTAATCCGATCCAGAATTATATAACAGTTTATTTCATTATCTAACAACCGAAGGAGTCTTGTTGAAAATTAGAGTTATATTTATTATGCCAAATTAATATATATTTTTTTTATATGAGTATATAGTATTGCGATTTCTTTCGAAAATTTGTGTGAAGAATGCAAGTGGAGAAAAATAACTAATAGTTTCACGTTTATGATATTTAAATTTAATGTCAAATTACATTATAAAACTACTTGTAAATTATATATGTTGACTATATTCTTCTGACGTATATTTTTAGAGCTTTCGGGTGAAATATATCTCGAGCCCTTACAAAAAACACAAGCCAAAATCTTCATAGTATGTACTATGGCCGATAGACAGAACCCGTAGAGTAAACCGTCAGTTAATCGTGTGTCAGTATTTGTTACTTATAATAATGATAGATAATAGGGATATTGTTTAAAGTTAGTTAGAAAAGAACAAATTGAATGTTAACATGTCTAAAAGAATATTTTGGTGCTCCAAACGTGGGATTATAGTTTTCAATACCGTTGAATTTGTTACGGAATTTTGACAAAAAAATAATATCAGCAAATTGTTGCGTTTCTGATTTTTCTGTTTCAAATTTGTCATCGTCATTTATGTACGTAGGAGCTTATTCGATTTTGTTTTGTAACGTACATATCGCATTTTTTTTCTCTACAATAATATATAAATTGACCGAGATTATAAAACCATCTTCTTTTCTACAAAATAGTTCAGTCAAATATTGATGTACATCCATTCTAACTTAGTTATTAGGCATAGGTAGATTTTTAATAGCATTTTTATATATACGACATTTAATATTCTTAACTAAATAAACTCGATTTATGTTTATTCCTTTTTTTTTGTTTTTCTTACAAATTATCGTAAGAGTACCTGCATTCGGTCATTATTAAATTTGTAATTGCTTACCTACTAGAAACACGTGTTTTCATTAATGTCACTAAAACATGCGCATGATATTTTTGTTTTAGTACAATTTTTCAATAAACATTGGAAGTAACTACATAATGGTTTGGAACTAGTGGCACCGTATTATACTTAATTAGAATTTACCCTTTCAAAAATCGGTCCCATTTGTTAAGTAGAATATGACTGTATTGAACAAAATTAGTTTGTTCGTGCTTCACTTTCTCTAGGAAAAGCGGGAGAGCGAAGTTTCTTCTATAGAACAAATGGGACATACCCAAAAAATCCACTACTGAAACTAAAATTTAGGCATTAAATCAAAGTATGACTGTAAATAAAAATGTACTTTCATTTAAATTGGTGAAGCAATTTTTAAAGAAACATTATTGTATTAATAACATAAGTCTTTGGGCATTGTTTAAATGCATTTATTGTGAAATTATTGTCGTGATGCGATCCTGCGAGTAACTTTCAAACCTGAGCCTTAGATTAACTAACAGGTTAACAGCCTACTTCTAGCATCCCGACATTAAGTGAGTGAGATAATTACTTTGAACATGTGTATTAACAATTATTATATAATGTAAAATACCTACAGTTGATGTGTTACATTTGTCCGAATAATCAGGTTTTCAATAATTATACTGCGTTTTATTTCTTATTAAACCATAAATAAATGCGATTTCTTTTATCAAGTCTACATATTATTTTAGTATGTATGATATTTTCCCATAATCTCATAGAACAAATGGGACATAATATAACAAACACCCTCTCCGATATAAATAGGTATACATTTACTTTTTAAATTTATACGATACGTTGCAACACTCATGGTTACTC
Organism: Conopomorpha cramerella; assembly: GCA_012932125.1. Classification (NCBI taxonomy): domain Eukaryota; kingdom Metazoa; phylum Arthropoda; class Insecta; order Lepidoptera; family Gracillariidae; genus Conopomorpha; species Conopomorpha cramerella. Next base: position 31,227 of record SJJU01002349.1, on the reverse strand, counting down.
TCACTAGTCACATTAATATAACTAGTGGGAATAATCCTTATAAGACGGTTACAGATAGTTTGATTCAACAAGGGTAAGTTAATATTTTTATTGATGTAAAATGTATTTTGTCTAGATACAATGTTTTAATAATGCAGTATGAACTTATATTTTACTCGTTTTATGCGCATTTTTTAGTAAGTATCCGCGGGTTGAAAAATGGATAATATTTGACTTCTACGTTGTAACTTCATACTGCATTATCGCTTTCTTAAATTATGTAGGTAGACTAGGCTAGATTGTAGTTGTAGATAAAACGTTTTCTTCAACTCTTATTAATATTTTATCACAGTAATATGGATTTACCTAAAATAAAGTTATTCCTTTTAAAGAAATACGTTTATAACGAAAATAATCAGGTTTGTCCTATAATTGGAAGTAATGAAACAATATTGAATACGACAACATACAAAATAACAATTACATCTCATAATTTCTACTTAGTATCTTAAATACGCAGCAGGAGCACGTACTCATTTTCATTTGTTTATTTAATTAACGACGTGTATCAGAGTATGTCGTACAATCATTGGTTCGAAGCGGGTCATTGGGGATGTTATGCAGAATTTATACCAGGCAAATCCATTAAAGATAATCCATTTAGCCAAGTGAAGTCGATCCAAAATGACAGTCGAACTGGCTGGAAAAATGGACTGAAGATTGAACCTATTTACAATGGGACAATATTGGCTTCGCTCAAAGGGTTGTTCTATGGATTGGCCTCGTATAATGTTCATTAAACGTGGTATATGACTGATTGTACGATAGATTGTGAATTATGAAATGTTTACTAGTATGTCCTCGGTCTATAACGACACGTTATACTTGGTGTATATCACGCGCTGAACTTTCATAGGAATGGAAATGGCAAATGTTTCATGATTGACATATTTTGTGTCCTACACTTGTCATTCATGTCATATTTACATTGCGTGGAGAATAAACAAGACGGGAACCAAAATCTGCTCAATGACCAATACTCCATTATCCTTCATCAACTGAGGAAGTTTTGCGCTAAAAATTCACTATTTATAGCGGTGTCAAGGATTACCATACATCCGCATATTATCGAAACAAATAGGTACTTTTATACCAACATACCTTTCTCAATAAACGAACCATGGAGTAATAACGCATGTTGATCGACCGTCAATGTCTAGGGTAGAAAATTTGGTGACAATCATACTTTCTACCTTAAACTACTGATCGTCCATCTAGCATTATAATCTTTTGGATTCGTCTCGGTACTTCCACGTGGTTAGATCTATGAAACTATTGTTATGAAAAGGTAAATAAAAAACATTTTCGTAGCTCTAAACATCCTATAAAGTATTAACAGGACAACTATCAAACATATTCCCAATAGTTCCATTCTGTTATGAAAAAAAAATGTGTACCTAATGTATTCAGTGTTTTGCTGTTTCCTATCATTTAACATTTTACTTGAAAACAAAAAAAGTGCGCTAGTTACAAATTATATAACTTTTTTTTATTAGTAAGGGGGGTAAAAATAACTGTGGAAGTACTGGGATGCACTGTCGGCCAAGAAAGTGGTCTATCAGACATTAGTAAAACATCATTGTAGTAGAGTTTTTATATTGTTACTTGTCACAATATAAACATTAACCTGTCCATTGACATTAATATTACTTTCAAAATTAGTAGACCAGAGTCTTGGCCGAATGTGCTTACCCCATCATAGTGATATGGTACCTATCGTCAAGTTGTTATACCCCGAGGACATAGTGTAAGCATGCCATGATATCTGTGTAGTCTATCGGTGCTGGGCGACGCGACCGTACGACAGAAGCCGCGTATTTTCTCATCGCTCGATATACAGAGCCGGAGGTATCCATCCGCCATTTTGTGATGCCGTGTTCCGTTTTTATATTTTAATTTTGATGACAATATTGAATTAACGTTTGTTGTAACAGCTCTTTGCATTTGGTATGTTTAAGGCGGCTGTGGGGTATTTTTAATGACTTTTGACAGATGCCATACGTATTTTTGTCATTATTGTTGTATGGAGGGTTTGAGATTAATGACATAAATATGAATAGTATCAGGTAAACGTCATGGAAACTTCTCCATTGTCGTCGTGCATTGAATTTTATTCAAGGGTTTGGAAAGATAATCACAAGTTACATAAGTTTTTATCCAGGCATGTTTAAAATGATTGAAAGCAGTTTTTTGTTCGTCGAATGAAACTAATATCAATAAAAAACTTCTAACACATTGATTATAACTTAGCATCTTGTATGTCGTAACAGATATTGATATAAACTAATTCAGGTACAATGAAATTGCATGCTGCATGAATTAAGTATTTATTGACGTTTTATTACAACGTTCGATATTATAATTATTGTCTTGCATGTACCGTTTGCAGAATGAAGTTTAAACTAACGTAAGGAATTACATTTTCAATTGCATATTTTACTCTTATAATTATTTCGGAAGTTTTGTGGCGTAAATAACACAGTAAACTTTGACTTTTTAATTATTCACTAGTAAAAAATATGTTTGCCAATATGTTTGCATACCTACAACATAGTCGGAACTGTGTTAAAGACGCTATATTTTCCTATTTTTTTTTGTATCTTTTACTTCAAATTTTAAATTATCTCTATGATGTGCTCATCGTCAGTCATGTTACGTCACTGTTCACAAAATGTTTCCAAATATATCGAATAATCACTTAAGGTCCTGCATGACTTATTTGTAGCTACGAGTCTCACTATTTCCATTAGCCAGCTTCTGTTTGTAAGTTAAAGCTGTACAGTTCTAATGTATTAAATTTGTTAAAGAAATACAATTTTCACTAAATCACGGAAATAAAATGTACTAAACTAAGGACGTTATTACTTGCTTTGCTATGATTTGTAGATTTTAACTACTTTGCAAAAGTTTATGGAAAAAGTGAGACTCGATAGTAAACATTTTTAACCTTTTTTTACTTGTATTTCGGAAGCTACGCTAATGATAATGTGTCGTAGTACAGTTTGACGTTGAGCCCCATGTTCCCAGTGTCTCCAGTACTATTTCCGGGCCCCAAGTCTGCTGACATTGCTCTCTCATTGGCATCTACGTTGTGACGTTCATCAACTTTTGTTGCTTTTTGTTACTATTGAAATGTCATCGATGGACTGTAAACTCCCAGGAACAAACACAACTAGACTTACAAGACTAAAACTAGTATGTTAAAACGTGACAAAAATATGAATAGCATGGAGGAGTGAAAGAGTAAGAGATTGTTTATTATGTTCCTTACTCTATCGCAGAGTGCCTAATTGTTGGATCTACATTTATCAAAGTGACTTTTCTGTATTGAGCATTGGCGCAACGGCGTGCATTTATTTCATTGATAAAGGTGCCACGTTCCTTGCAAGTCTAGTTATGTGACTACTATAAAGGTATAATTCTGAGTCCGGCAGCAGTAATACGTGACAATATGGTGCCTATGTCGCTGCAATACTGCTCGAATGGAAATAGCAGGGGATCAATTTCCACACAGTACTGCTGTCGGTTTCAGTGTCGTACCTTAAACGTCACAATTTAGGTACCAATGAGATAGCTTTAAGATACTTTTGGAAAATGGTAGACTTTGGGACCCGGTCTCCAGTAGCTATGTTGTTCTGTTTTAGGCCAATGGACGGTACCCCCACGAAGCATGTCGTAGGTGCTAGCCCACAACCTATGCTTGGGTAATTATCCCTCATTTTTTTTTCATTTACTTTATCATAGTGTTTTTTTCAATACGAGTATTATTACCTGTCACAACTACGCCTGTCGAGTAATTATTGCATCTTTACTTTAGTGAGCAGAAACTTAATGTACTTACAAAATAATATTTTTATGCACATTCTTAACTAAAGTGCAGTGAAACATCAAATTAACTCAAGTGTGTGTTTTTTTTGTTTCATTTTCCGGATATTACAACTGTGATTCCCATTAGTTCATATTTCATTCATTATTTTTTTTTATTGAGTATGTAAAATCTTTGATGACCTTGTTTCATAACTAGAAACCAAGAAAAAATAAATAGAAACCGTCTACCTACTTGCAATTAGTATAATTTTGTAAATTCAAAAGATGCAATAATTATTATTAATAATTAAAACTGACACATTCTGAGATAAAATAAGATGCAGTCTATAAGACTGACAGGTGATAGATTGTTTTTACGTTGCAAAATAATTTCAGAATGTGGCAGTTGAAAATACTTAATTACCTACTTAATGTTTACGTTATTATACTTATTACATTTCTATTTTTATTTTGAACATTTTTCTGTTTTAATAAAGAAAATATGTTACTTTTGCTCAAATTTCGCAAATTTGTCGACAATATAAAAAAGTAATATTTTACCCAAGGAGTATCTGCCCCCCCTAGCAAAGCGCTCCAAAAAGACATGACAAGACATATCAAGCACTGCGATTGGTTGAAACAAGCCAAGTCTCACGATGTGTGACATAGCAGCCAATCACAGCGCGTATTTGTTCTATGTCGTGTCTTTATTGACGCGCTTTGCTAGGGGCTGGCGTGTTCAAGTGACAGGAAATGGATATATCAATTTTATATTATGTGACTCTGTTGTGGTAACTGTTAGAACATTTTTGAGAAACATGAACAGTAGTCATCTATTCTCAGCAGTTCTATTACTTTTGTTCTGTGAAACATAAGTAAACTTTTATTTGTGTAGAAACAGGGTCACATTTGGAACCTATATTGACAAATGCTACGTTGAGATGATCACTTTGGCATCACAAATTAAGGTGCATTTTGATTGTACCACATGGGGAATATTTGAACTAATGAGACTCAATTTCCATGCCGTCAGGCGCCGTCTTTGATACCAACATATAATTTTTAACGAATAAAATTTTACCAATATGCATATAAATGAAATGGATCAATGTCCAGATTATATACCATAATTATAGCGATATAGTTATATTCTCTTATTCCACAAACTCTCACCAATGGGGATTTGGTCATTAAGCTTTAAAAAAACAAACGAAGAAGACGGCAGTGGTGTATATTCTAAAAACAATATTACCTTAAACGACAAATTACAATAATTAATAATTAAATATCATACAGCTGTTCTAAATTATCGAAATTGGGAATTTTTAGATTTTTTCTTACGAATTTACTGATATTCCAATTGGCTTTTTGACACTAAATGGGAATTTATGTTAGAAAATTGTGTGACAAATTGTGGGACTTTGTGGAATAACTTTAAGGGTGACGCTCGGGGGGAGTGTATGATAAATTAATATATTGTGTATCAGGCAAGGTCACGAGGAGCAAGTGAAGCCGCGCTCGCTGCGGTTCACGTGGAGTATGAAGACCACGTCCTCCAGGGACCCCAACGAGATCATGGCCGAGATACGGAAGGTGAGATTCTGCATGTTGATAATAATTTACCCCCTTACTAATAACATACGTTTGAAAGTGCGTAACAATGGGGAATTTTCTTTGTCGTTTTTCTGACAGATTTTCGGGCTTAGAAGCAAACTTTGTTTGAATACCCCAAATTAAGTTTAAACCTACACATTTCTTATTTAAATTGTAATGTGTTAACAAGCGGTCAATACACTGCTTTAGTTTAAAAGTTTCTTCAAATCCTTTTCACATCCAGTCCATGAAAAAACACACGCAGTTGAGTTTGTCCCATTTGTTCTATAGAACACCTGGGACTTACCCACACATTTAAACTAAGACTGAATTTTGAGGTTATACAAAAGATATTGAGAAAGAGGGATAGAGATAATAAGCAGTAACTCTATGCAAGATGTAAAAAAAACATTCGTGGATTATGAAGTTCAATCTCACAAGAAAATTTATAGTTACCACGTTTTGGTGCACATAGTACACATTTGGTTACAAACATTAATTTATTCCATTTCGCATTTCTGTTTGACAGTTTAAGTTTGGGCGAAGTGATTGTTCGTACACTAATTGAATATTACTGATGGAAAAACATTGTTTAGGTGCTAGACGCGAATAACTGCGACTACGAGCAGCGGGAACGTTTCCTCCTCCTGTGCGTGCACGGCGACCCCAACGCCGACTCGCTGGTGCAGTGGGAGATTGAAGTGTGCAAGCTGCCGCGGTTGTCGCTCAACGGTGTACGCTTCAAGAGAATATCGGGTAAGTTCCTATTTCATGTTTTTCTTCAAAATATGAAGAGGTGCTTTTAGCACATTTGTCTTTTAGGCATAAAATATAACCAGTCAACATCATAGAAAATTCGATTGTTAAAACCGTCAATCGTCAGTATTAATAAACGTGTGTGTCGCCCATGACTTCAGTGCTGCCCTGTTTTCGCGTAATGTTCCATGTAAAATGGAATTTGTAGTTTGCTATGAGTGTATGGTATGTATGTGCTGTTTCGGTGAGATACAATACAACAAAGTACATACACAATACATCAAAATAACCGAAACCGTTCATAATGCATCCACCCCGCCAGGAACAAGCATCGGCTTCAAGAACATTGCGTCAAAGATCGCGAACGAGCTCAAGCTGTGACTGCCGCCGCCGCCGCGCCGCCGCCGCCGCCGGCCCGCCGCCGCCACCGCCGCCGCGCCGCCGCCGCCGCCGCCGCCGCGCGCCGACTCCCTGCAGCTGTCGGCCGACGACATGAAGCACATCGCCAACGGGGGTAAGACCACGCCCACCGGCGCACTCGCGCACTACCTCACCCTCACAGGCGGCGGCCGAGCCCGCACCCGGCCGCGGCCCGCGCCCAGCGGCGGCCTCTCGCAGCTGCTGGACGTGTACACCGCCGACGAGCTGTCCGTGGTGAAGAGCGACTACCTGCGGCCGCCGCTGTCGCCGTCCGTCTCTGTGCAGCCGCGCTCCTCGCTGTCCCTGCGCGCCGACAGCGCCGACATGGAGGAGAGGTCCAACACCCTGAGGCCGAGGAAGAAGGTGCAGCACTCGTACAGTGTGCACACGCTGCGGCGGCAGAAGACGGAGTCGGTCGAGTGCGACTGTCTGCCGTTGGAGCCCATTCCGCCGCCGGACTCGTTCGATTTTTAAATAATGAAATCTCTATGCCAAACTTTTCTTTCCTCGACGGGACGGGACGGAGTCGGTGTTAGTGTTTAGTACAATGTAACTTACTAACCAGTCGACCGGTCGGCGGCGACTGACAGTTTAGATTTTTTTTCGTTTGTTTTTTAAAATATTTACAGTATAAAGTTAAGGTACACGAATCGCGTTCGCAATAGTAACGAACAAAAACAGCATTAGACGTAGGAGTGAATAGCATGATCTCCAACAGCTAACGAAACTTTAAAAATACAATAGGTAACTAGTTAAGTCTTTTTTTTTTCTTCAGAATGGACACTTTTCTTGGCGTTTATTTGACATAATATATCAGTTCACACTTCTGTCACTTACATTTTGTGAAGAGAAATGTGTCAAAATAACCTCACGTAAAAAGTCCTCATTAAAAATGTATAATAAACATAAAATTTGCAATACGACTTAAGCCTTTTTCAAACTTAACACTAGAAAAGAAAATCGTTTGATTTCATTAGTTCCGTTTTTGTTTCAAGAAGGATCTTTTAACAGAACTATTGGGATTAAACGGAATTTATGACATTGTGATTTGTGGCACTTTACCGACGGTCGACCGTTGGTTTTGTGTTGTTATTAACGTGTGATACGGGCGGTTATTGTTAAGTTCAATTATCAATGTGCCAAGTGTTATGTTGTACGATGACAAGATGTTACGCGGAACTACTGAGACTTTGGTAGAATTACTGAGACTTGGGTGTACGACCTCTCGACTACGACGACTTTTGTTAGGGCAAGATTTATAAAGCTGTAATTTGACTTTAATTAAATGAAAATAAAACGTACTCAACTTAAATAGTTCTATAACTTTTTTAAATTAAAGGCCCCGGTTGTGAATATTTTTAATAAAATCCTTTGCGGGCTAAAAGAACCGGCAAGAATCTGACATCTTTAGTTAATTATTTCCTTTTCAACATTATGAAGTTGTTACAACTACGCAATATATTTTGATTCTTGTAATAGACAGAGGAATTTTAGTGGAAGGTTTGTATGTATATTGGCAAAATAACGTTTGCCGGGTCAGCTAGTAAATAAATACAAAAAATCTTGAGATATTTTACACACGGTCATCTGACCCTAAACTAGGATAATTTATGGGTGCCAGAACTGATTGCTAGGTATAAATACTTTTAAATACATAGTTAAATCACCAAAATTCACACAACAAACGCCTACCCATCACTAGGGCGACATTTTGTCGACTTCGGGAAGATTACCATAAAGTCCATTCGGTCGTAAAGCGATAATACTTTAATAATTTTAAAACATGTCGTCCACTGCTGGACGACGGCGTCCCTAAAATTCCTTGATAATTTGGGGGGAAACGCCAATAATCACTACGCTTGGCAGGCGGGTTGGCGATCGCAGTGGTGTTGCGGTTTATCTCATAATTTTAATATGATCACAATATTTCGGACTAGCTTTTAGCGCGTTGTGTCGCTAAGATAAAATCGTTATTACGAAATTAATCTTTGATTTCAATGTTACTTGAAGTTTTTCGAAGCCCTAGTCAAAATAACGCTTTATAAATCTTGGCCAAATGTTATCATTATTGTCGACGCCATTTTATTCTTCAATTTTTACAACATAATAATGAATGTGTTATTGAATCACGCAATCGCACTTATAATACAAATTATAAGAAACAAGTAATAATAATAATAATTACAAACAAAAAACAAAACAAATCTAAATGGTCTTGTATAAATACTTGTAGGTAGACATAGGTATGTGAAAAAAAAACACTGTTTTATATATTTTTTTTCTCTTGTATAATTTCACAGTGCTTCGGCGAGTGGTACATTATGTGTTTGTGACTATTATTTTAATAATAAGTAACTTATGTATTTTAATTTATATACTTTGTGACTTGAATGGGATTATTATCTAATATAATGAAATAAAAAACTCTGTTTTAAAAAGACATTGATTCGTTACTGTTGACTGTAATATACCACTCGACGATGTGCGTACAGTTATATTCATAAATATGTATGCAAAAAAAACCGTTCTCATCTGTTATGCTTTCCCAGTAGTCCGTATTTTTGCATAACTACTGAGACTCGCACATCATCAATGTATATCGCAGTAGTACTATAAAGATTATTTTAAATTTTGAGATATACAATTACTTGCAACCAAACAGTCCCATTTTTTGTAATTTTGTATAACTAGTGATACTCACACATTAAATGGTTTTCCTATTAGTTGTTTAACTGTGAAAATTTTGACACGGTATCTCTATAATGTACACTTCACCCTTTTTAACTCCAAATAAAAGCTTGAAAAAAATACTCTTGGTGAACAGTCCGTATTTGCTTAGCAAGTGCCTCTGCCTACCCTGCTTTGGAATTAAAAGGCGTGGAAGTGTATTTTTTTAAGGTTTGAAGTGACACTTAATTTGCAAATTACACACCGATTCACCAAGCGTTTAGAAATGATAAATCGATTGTCCCCATTAGGTCTTTTTTTATCGATTTTATAAACGGCTGTTTTGTGCACATATCTATGGATTTAACTGTATTATTTTTAATTTCAATGTCGCTTACTATATTATTATGTACTTTAACTATTAGATTATGTGTTGATAATCATGTTGTAAAATGTACAAAGGGTGTGCGCTCAAGAGTTTGTTAGTTTTTAGTGTTAAAATGTTGAAATGTACAGACGAATGGGAATTTATATATATGTACATTATTTATGTTACAACCAAACAACACTACATAGTACCTATGTTATAAAATAATCACTAATTTTTTTATATTGAAAATTCTCAATCGTCTGTATGTTTTTTACAATAGAATATCTTAAATAATTATGATATAGCCTTCACTGAGTTTGTACCTATATAGTATATTATTATGTCAATATTTAATTGATTTATATACATGGCGCTTGCAAATTAGACGCGGAGGTTTTCAGTTATGTACGTGTTATGAAAAATATGAGGAATTTTTAAAAATAAAGAAATTCTAAAAATGCTTTCGGGTTGTTTACTGGAGCTAGCTGTAGAAAACAATTGTTTGATATTTTTTTTGTCAACTGCAGTTAAAGCGCCACCTATCTGAGGTATTGTGAAACGTAAATTTTTTAACTGTCATTTGGAAAAGGAATCACATCATAAATTAAAAAAAATCCTGAAAGTATCCATGTCTATTTTGGAAGCACCTTGTATACAAACATATATATATTATATTAGAGAACTTTTAATACGTACTACCAGTTAAATGTTTTCAAATAAATAATAATTGTGAAGTGAAAAATCCAAAACTTGTGTCCCGCGGTCACCTAACGCGCGCTTCTTTGTTATATAAGGCTGGTTTAGAAAGTGTAAAATATAATATACAAAAAAAATAATTAATATACATAATACGTCATAAATGTCAATGTTACGGGTCTATTCATCGATATATTAGCCAATCATAGTTCGCCACCCTGTATAACTGATGCCCATTGGTTGACAATTTGTGTATACATTCACCAATTCATACGTATGTTTTAAAAAAGAAAACTCCTAGCTTAAGTCCATTGGATATGTTTAGCTTAAAGTGTTGATGTGATCAAATCAAAATGAACTTTGTAGTTTTAGCAATAAATGACTTTTTTGAGAGTTGATGTGTCTTCTTCCACTGTATTTATATTATTATCATATGGACTATTGAGTTCTGTTTTTTTTTATATTAACATTATTATTACTATTATTTGTGATTTGGTGTGATGCTTTCAATGTTACTATTTTATGTTTTATATTTCAATATTGCCGTGTGAATGATGTTACTTAGATAGTTGTTTAGGTATATGTTAGGTGCGTGCGGTGACCGCGTAGGTTTTCTATTAAATGAAATGTAATAATAAGTGTCCTAGTTATTATTATACTTTTACATAAAAGAAATCACAATTATGTATAAAGTACTGCGTGAGAGTTGAATAATGTTTCTTCAGAAAGTATGCTTTCTGGTGCGCCCTGGGCACGCCGACACATAGGCCCGCCATTTTGGAAAATATGTAACGCTTTATTTAAATACATTTACATAAAAAAAATTTCAAAACCGTTCACATCTAAACATTTCAAATTAGACAGGGTTCTAAAATAACAGTTTACATTTTCCAAAAAAAGAAACAAAAAAAAACATGTTTTTTTTTCAAAATGGCGGCAAATGTTTACATAATATGTACTGTAGTTATACATATTTATATATATGAGCTTTGTTTTACGATATAATTTAGATTAGTGCGGCGTTGCAATGTTGACGTGTGGTACCTACCTACATCATTTTCTGAGATATTCAGTGGAAATAAATTTTATTTTAAACTCCATTAAAACGTCGTTTGTTTGAAATTTCTCCTTGAAATTTGGGAAGTAGAAGGATGGTGATGAGAGTAATGAAATTTAACGTCGTCATATACTAGTCATATTATTATGCACATCAAAAACGTTGGCGAATTTCGAGACTCACTTAGCCCATTACACCCAACATCTTTCTCAAGGAACACTCAAAAACCTCTTGACACAAACTTACCGATCGGATGATTGCCACTTTATTTGGAGAGGTACATTTTTTTGTTTTTGACTTGGGATTTCTTTGGAAAGGTTGTTTGGTATGGGCTGAGTGACCTCGAGTTTCGCCAATGGTTTTGATTTGACCGTTCACGTATATAATGTGATGACGAGCAAAATATGAGATATCTCAAGATTTTATTGTATGTATTACTATCCCCTATAATTACGTACAATTGTCTATACAGAATTTTCTAAGGGTGTTCGGATAGTTCAGTAGAAATACATACACGGACATCTCCCTTAGAGGAAATTCTTCATGAGCATTAGGTGGACTAACCGAAAGGCTGGCCACTGTGTTAGGGCTTCTGGAAGCCCTAGCGACAATTACGGTGAGATTGGGGGCGATTTCCGTGAATCCACCTAGGGTGGAATTTTTCAGGGTGGATATTCAGTTTTTTTTCCACAAAGCAAAGTTCTGTGGTCTCTGGGGGCTGGGTGTGATTAACAGCTTATTGCTTATTAGTCATCGAACATTACATCGACTCTGCACCAATCCAAAACTGTTTCTACTACAGCTTTCAATTGAGCATCAGCGATTCGTCGACTGGGTCCTCGCGTCGGTTTCTACAGTAAGCAGCTTGAAGTGAAAAACGGATCGGTTCTTAACCGACTCTGTATGATCGGCCAAGAAAGTGATCTATCAGTTTTCATGACACTTCCTGTGTCTGTAAGGTAAAGTTTGTTATATTGTACCCGCCCAAATACTTTTTTAGAAATCTCGATTTATCGCGTTTCCCATCATAAAATTATTATTATTATAAATCTGATTTCCTGACCATGGGGCCACCTGGGAAATATCTGGTAAAATTGAGAAAACGCCCTTTTTTTGAAGTCGCTTGAAAATGTACCTTAATGTCTAATGACATTATGGATGGTTTCCCCTACAGAAATGGTAGACTTCGACTTAAAATGTTTTTTACGCATCACCATGTATTATAGTATTAAAAGGAAAAAATAGACTGTAAAACCAGAAACATTCCAGTTCAAAACTTATTTTATTCTTACAACACAAAACAGACAAGTCAATACTTATTTACAAAATACAGGCGTGAATCGTTAAATTACTAACTAATTAAACAACTAATTTAATAACAATAAATTAGAAGCGAACGTATTTACACAACTCGAGTTTTTTAGTAAGTCCTATTTGTTCTGCAAAACATTTGACATTATAAAAAAATATTTATCCCTACCCTATCACATCCCTTTAATCCCTCGGGAGGAAGAAACAAATGAAATTAATACTTCAGCTCTTATTTTACTGCACAAATTGAGCAATACCCCAGGTCTACGAAGCCAAGAAACTAGTGGGACTAAACCGATAAGTTTGTTCTATAGAAAAAATGGGACACATCCAAGTGTTACACTAGATATACACCTACATTTGTTTTGTTTTTTCAACAGGTATCCCATCCAAGTCTACTTCTGTACTTGGCACTAGAGGAGGCTTGAACCCGTACTCTATCCTTAGATTGACTAATTTAGGTTCTCTGTCTGTTCTACGCTTGGTGTTGCCTGAGCTTCTAGCCCACATGTCCTCAGCGCCCTCAGCCGGTGGAGGCCCGTAATAGTGATAAGGTATATTGCTCTTCTCATTCGTCAGATAGTTTAAATATTTAGTAAGTAATGGGGTTCTATGAAAGTCGCTCGTTTGAGGTTCTGTTAAGTTCATTTTTGTATCGATACCTGAACGTATGAACACTTTACCCCAATACGTAGTCTGTGTTGGTCTTTCTGGTTCTGAGTTCTTAGAGTACTGTTGCTGTGGTTGTTTGAGTTTTATGTTCTGTTGTTCGATCTCTTTACTGCGCAAATATTGTTGGTATTTCTCCGCGTAAACGTTGTCTAATAGTGGTTTGGGTTGTTCTGATCTGTGAACGTTTTTTGATGAATAGAACACTGGTATTAATCTTTCCACGGGATATGGCACTTTTATTGGTACGTGTACTGGTTTCTCGACAATAGTCTGAACTGGGTAAGGGACTCTAACCTCGACAGGTACTTTTACAGCATAAGGTACTTTCTTTTCTACAATTCTCTCTACAGGATATGGTACTTTAGTTTCCACTGGGTAAGGTTTATCCACGTATTTCGTGACGACTACTGGTTTTTCGACAATTTTTTCAACAATTTTCTCAACTGGGTAAGGAACTTGGAATGGCACACGTTTTTCAACCACTCTGTCAACGTGGACGGGGTACGGTACTTTCTTTTCGACAATGCGCTCGACCGGGTACGGTTGGGGGACCGCGTAAGGTTGAGGTACTGGTACCTCAACTCTAACAGGTTTCTCAACCACTTTAGTAACGGTTACAGGTTTTTCGACTATTTTCTCAACCGGTACCGGCACGTGCTTTTCAACCGTTACTGGGTATGGTACCGGTACTTTCTTTTCATAGGGCACAGGGTACGGTACCCTCTTTTCTACCGCGTATGGTACTGGTATCTGTTTTTCAACGACAGTTTCGTAGGGTACCTTTTTCTCAACCTCGACCGGTACTGGGACACGCTTTTCAACCGGTATCGGGTATATGACCTGTTTCTCCACCGGAACTTGAACTGGTATTGGTATAGCTGTCGGTACCGCCACGTGCTTTATTACTTCCTTTTCAACTACTCTGTCTACAGGATAGGGTACATGGACTGGTCTATCGACGAAAATTTGCTTCTCTATTGGGTAGGGCACTTTTATTTCTACAGGGTAGGGTTGGGGCACTTGTACTGCATAAGGTTTGTCGACGTACCTCGTGACTTCGTATGGTTTTTCTACGATCTTTTCGACGGGCACGGGAATAACAATGTGATTATCTTTAATAACCTCAACTCTCTCGGGATATGGTTTTTCGATGTATCTGTCTATGAATTTCGTGACCGGGACTTCTTTTTCTATAACAATTGGTTGAATAATTTTGTTATTCCCATAATCGTTGACATTTAGCCTTATGAGTTCACTTCTTTGATTAGTATCACTTTGTTCTGGCTTCACTTCTATCTCGGTTTGGACGTTGGCACTCGCTTCGACGTTATCAACACTCTGATCTTTATTGTCGTTATCATAATCTACTGCGCCGTGCAGTGTTCCGTATTTATACAAATTTTCATTCATATTCTGTTGTATTTTCTTTGAAGACTGCAATGCGTCCATATATCTATCAAATAGTGAACTAGCAGATTCCGATTCGTTATTCTGATCTACACTTTTACCGTCTTCCAAGTAATGCGTGTGTACTTCTACGTCGTTTATATGTATTGTCTCAAGCGGTATAGATTCTTGTATTTCGACAATAGTCTTCTCTCTCACGGGACTTTTAACTCTCTCTGAAACTAGTTCAGTGTCTGATCCTTCGTGATCTTCATCCAGAGTGTTGAGGAACTCCGTCTCATTAGCGTTTACTAGTCGGAGGCCTACAGTGATGGGTGCTAAATAGTTCTGACCTATTGGTCTAGGAGTAACGTTGTAAGTATCATCACTCACTATACCTGTGAATTTGTTTATACCATCAACAATTGTGTTTTTGATGCTTGCCACTTCGTATCCTTCCTTTAAATATGGTGTAACAGTTGAAACAATATTGTTCACAACTTGCTCTTTAACATCAGTTATTGTAGAGTCCTGAACAATTATAGGTGTAGCGAAATTATGGTTATTAGATTCGTTTTGGACGATGTTGTCTTGTTCAGCTTTACTGTCTTGTAGTTCCTGATTAGTGATGACGACGTTTTGTACTTTGGCACGAACTTGGAACTGTTGTTGCTGTGCAGGTTCAATGTAATCGAACCTTGTATACTGGCTTGGTTTCTCGGTGTTCGCTGGTTTTATAACATCGTCATTTTGGTAGATATTCTTCTCAAAAGCGTGGTTTATGCGCAGTAAATCTTCGTTAGATATAAGATCTTGGGTAGACGCCACTAATTTAGATATGCCTTCGTCATCGTGTACAATTTTCTGTGTTATATGTTTAGGCATTTCAGTGAAAATTATCCTTTCACTCCTTGAGTTTTTTCTGTCTACAGGTTCTTTGATGCTGTAGTGTACAGTTCTTGAGAACGTTGGCCGGGAGCTTGCTAGTTTGACACCGAAATTCCCGTTAATGTTTTTGGGACTTTTGGTCCAATAGGTTTCTGGTGTAGTTTTTGTAGTCTTTGGCGTGGTGTTCTTAGCTGTAGGTTGGCTGTCATGGTCTTCAGTACAATTAGTCGTATCGAATACAGTAACAACTGTTCCTTTAGGCGAGGGCTCTGTATTTACTTCTTCTATGTTTTGAAGATGTTTAGAGCTTTCGAGTTTCTTGGCTTCAAGAACGTTTGTTGGTTCAGGAACTACATAGTAAGTGGGCGTATTCGAACTATCTTTACTTGTTTGATAGCTGGGTATGCCGCCGAGGTTGGTGAACAAGAACTGTGTGTTCGGAAGCAGCGGGTACGGGAACTGAGTCTGTTGCAGGAATAGCTCTGGATGCTGCGCGCTGCGGCGTTGCGCCTGTGGGACGTCGCTCAGCGAGTCGGGGAACTGGAAGCCCTGGATGAAAAATAAATACATATTAGAATAAATTAGATACTCATTAGACGAGCAGTCGTCTCGTCAGAGAGATTCTTCCATTATTCATGTCTGTGCTTTCGGCCGTTATTTCTACTAGACACCATCAGAAGCTGCTGGTAATAGCCACTTACAATTCAATCACGAAAATAAAAGCAGAGCTATAGTCGTTCCGTGACAACGGTTTGAGCAACCGGGATAAAAACGCTAGACAGAAGATCTTGATCATGTCATCAGTCTATGATATTATACTATACAACTACATATATCTTAATCCATTATATATTGGAATTATTTCATTATTCCTACGCATCGTGGCTTTCTATAGTTACATTTTATTATATTTTGGAATATATTTAACAGCATATCAATGTATACTTCTGTTGACTGCGTATAATTGAAGAAATCCTAGTCAAGAAAGTCGAAGACAGAAGAATACTGACACGGCATCGTAGAGATTATTTAGATCATTGTAAAGACAATTTTCCCACAACACTGTCTCACCTGTTCTCCAAGTAACTTGAGGGCCTGGTCTCCGATGGCGAAAGCGACTTCGTGACGGTGGCTGTCGTCGCTGGCGTTCACCACCACCGCGGGGTGGTAGCCGCTGTGGTCCGCCGTGTACGCCACGCGCTGCTCCGACTGTAAAGGATGGAAACATAGTGTTACGCCCCGGGGTCGGCAAACAACGGCTAGAATGCCGTAGAGGTACGTCGAACATTCGAGAGGCCTAAGGAACATTCCAGTATCCAAGTCGGCGCATACAAACCACTACACAGTGCCTATATGCGTCACAATGTAGAAGAAGGATCTCGAAAGATCGAGAATAGTGTGGTATATTTCGGAAGCCACAAGTACTTACCTCACCACAAGTAGGTATACACCTACTTACCTACTGTTGGGTGTAGGTATAAACCCGCGAGCCGTCGACGCGACTCACAAGTAGGTATAAATCTACTTACCTACTGTTGGAGTAGGTTTAAACACGCGAGCGGCCGAGGCACCACAAGTAGGTATTTAATTATTATTATTAGAAGTCGACTCGAGAATGTACCTGACCCTACTCGAATGTTCTGGATTGTGTACCGTGGTATATAAAGAGCGACGATCGAGTCGGCGGACAGTTTCAACTAAACAGCGATACAGTGAACATCAAGAGAGAAAATTAAAGAGAGTTAACAAGTGATTGTGTGATTGTGAAAGTGTTTATTAGCGGTTTTAGTTTAACGATTGTAATTAGTTTGTGTAATTATAGTGCCTGAATAAAGTGTAATTCTTGATTTTCGTAATAGTGTCATTTTTCTATCGGTACCCACCCCCCACGTACGTAACATTTGGTGCCAGAAGTGGGATAGAAAATGCCGATCACTCCACGAGATCAAGAACCGGAGGGCGTCCAAACCCGGAGCCAACGTGCAGCGGAGGGCTCTACGGCAACCTTGGCTGGTCCATCTACTGTCACTGCACTGGCATCGTCACCAAGACCGAAGGCCGAGATTGACCTTAACACCATTCTGATTTTATTGAAGGAACAATCACGAGCCCTTAATGAAAGCCAAAGGGAAGCTCGGGAAGCCCGGGAGGCCCAGGAGAGACAAGCTAAAGCCCAGGAGAGACAGGCTAAAATACAGGAGGAGCAGTACATGAAGCTGTGTATCAGTCAGCGGGAAGCCGAGGAGAGACAGGCTAAGGCCCAGCGGGAAGCCGAGGAGAGACAAGCTAAGGCCCAGCAGGAAGCCCGGGAAGCCCAGGAGAGACAAGCTAAAGCCCAGGAGGAACAATACAGGAAACTGTGTAATCGACAGGAGGAACAGTCGTGCATGCTCCGTGAAGTGCGAGAGGCCATTGCAGAATGGAAAAATGAGATAACGGAAATACAAGGGAAACTAGCCGATATGGATATCAAATTCGAGAATCGTCTACATGGCATCAATGAGAAGGTGGAGGACTTTGAGAACCGTTTACGGAAACTGGAAGTTAAGGTGGCTGCCGGGATCAGCAGCAGGTCTGATGGCTCTGTACCGGTGTGTGGGAACTTCAAGGTACCTCCGTTTGGCGGTACATCCTCGTGGAATGCGTACAAGTTGCAGTTCGAGTCTGTCTGTCAGGCCAATGGATGGAGTGAAGAGGAGGCGATGACAGCACTCACACTGGCTCTACGAGACGAAGCTCTCGCTGTACTGGAAGTCTTAGGTGATGAGAGGACATATGGCCGCCTACTTGAGGCGCTAGAGACTCGCTATGGAGACCCACATTTGGAGTACGTTTTCAGAGCACAGCTGAAGGATCGCAGCCAGGGCCGGAACGAGTCTCTGCAGAAGTGGGCCTTGGCGATAGAGACATTGGTGAGAAAGGCGTACCAGTCGGCATCCGCCTCTTTGGTAGACAGCATGCTACTTCAAGCTTTCATCGATGGTATGCGTGATATGGAAGTAAGAGCTGCTGTTCGATTGGGGCATCATGGAAGTTTGAAGGATGCAGTAGCTCATGCATTGGAGGTGGAGGCCGTACGTCGGGACTCGAAGCCACTTTCAGTGAGACAGGTTTGTGCAAGAAAATCGCCTTCCCGTAACCGCGAGTATGTACCGCGTTGTTATCAGTGTGGTGAACGCGGGCACTTGCGGTCCAGTTGTCCAAAGAGGAAGAAGACTCATGGAAATGTCGATAGCACCAACCCTGGGAGGAAGCTGCGCATGTCGGGGGACTTGGTAAACAGGCGTCCCGTTACAGATAGCGTTGGAGATAAACGCAATGGGTTGGAGGAAATACGCAGTGGCATTCGTTGTAATGGACCATGGAAAAGCAACACGATGAGGCAGCAACATGACTGGAGAGTTAATAAATCGCGGTTCGATGAGGGTTCCCTAGGGTGGTTGCGTGACTCGCTACATCGTCGTTGGGAAGGACCATATAAGGTAGTGACCAGGATTAACGACGTCACGTATCGGATACAGAGAACCCACCGAAGCCCATGCAAGGTTGTGCATATCGACCGGTTGGCCCGATACTATGGAGATAATCATGCTCGAGACGAGCACGTTTTAGAAGGGGGTAGTGTTACGCCCCAGGGTCGAGACACTACGGCTAGAATGCCGTAGAGGTACGTCGAACATTCGAGAGGCCTAAAGAACATTCCAGTATCCAAGTCGACGCATACAAACCACTACACAGTGCCTATATGCGTCACAATGTAGTAGAAGGATCTCGAAAGATCGAGAATAGGGTGGTATATTTCGGAAGCCACAAGTACTTACCTCACCACAAGTAGGTATACATCTACTTACCTACTGTTGGTTGTAGGTATAAACACGCGAGCCGTCGACGCGACTCACAAGTAGGTATAAATCTACTTACCTACTGTTGGAGTAGGTATAAACACGCGAGCTGGCCGACGCGACGGTTAGGTATTTAATTATTATATTAGAAGTCGACTCGAGAATGTACTTGAACCTACTCGAATGTTTTGGATTGTGTACCGTTGGTATATAAAGAGCGACGATCGAGTCGGCGGGACAGTTTCAACTAAACAGTGATACAGTGAACATCAAGAGAGAAAATTAAAGAGATTGTGTGATTGTGAAAGTGTTTATTAGCGGTGTTAGTTTAACGATTGTAATTAGTTTGTGTAATTATAGTGCCTGAATAAAGTGTAATTCTTGATTTTCGTAATAGTGTCATTTTTCTATCGGTACCCACCCCCTACGTACGTAACAATATTAATTAATAAAGTAAAACAGAAAGTTTATTTGCGGTCAACACATCTGAATTCTCGTAATCGAGGAGAGATAGCTGAGTAAATGAAATTGTGTTTTAAAGATAATAAAATAGCGAGAAAGAAAGTCATTCAATATAATGAATTGTTTTGTACACAGAGATTGAGACGATGGACAATAGAAAAAATAGTAGAATAAAAAAATAAAACCTTTTTAAAAACAAGCTTTTATTGTTTGTGAACATAAAGAACTAAAAAGTTTTAAATAATATAAATTTGTTTACTATAATTAGGTACGTATGTACCTAAATTGAAAAATTTAACCATAAAATTAACCTTCCATAAAAATAACCATTAACAATCCAAGCAATGCCTAATTATAATATAATTTTTACTAAACCCCGAAAACTTTACACCTTGTATTAAATCTTTGCGATTTCACCACAGACCCATGTTTCTTTTTAGTAATAAAAGCGTGTAATTAATTAACGTATGTACAATTTTAATTATTAATGTTCTCAATCATTTTATTACATATGCAAAAATGCAAAAATAGTTTATAAGACAAAAAAATCATGTAAAAATCGGCAATTTTAAATAAAAAAATTAAAAGTCGAATATCTCGAAAAGGGTTAAGTTTAGGGTGTGTAGCAGTGTGTTTCATAGTGAAATAAGTCAGAAATTATGAGTACTCCACGCCCTTAACGGATCTAGTACGACTTTTCCTATAACCCTGTATACAGGTGAATTAGATTTTTGAAGTGTTGAATTAACTCAGAATACACTTTTATTTGTGGTTTCATACATATCTTTTACGGGTTTTACTAAACCAAATGAAGATGACAAATGGAGATCTGTAGTCTCTGCCTACCCCTCTGGGAGACATGCGTGAAGTGTAGGTATGTATGTATGTATGTACTAAACCAAAGCAAAAGATTTAGCCGCTTCGATTTAATTCTACCAATTGGGTCGGGTAAATTAAGTCATGAAAGGGATTACTCACCTGTGGCGTCCTTACAAAGTACTGGCCGCTGGTGGCGCCCCCACTGTTTAAGTCAGGTTTCTTCCACTGCCATTCAAACCTGGCTGCCTCGTCCTGCAATGATTTTTAATGAAACTTTACAATAACACACCTCATTAAATCCCGAAATACAAAATACAAATACAAAATATCTTTATTCGTCATACATAGTGCTTTTACAAAGTGTTTAGACTCCCCAGTTAAGTTATAAACCTGTGTTAGGGGAGCCTGCTCGTTCTATACAGTTCACTTATAAAGTTGAAATTCAGGTACACTAACCATAACAATCAACCGAAATACAACCTATACTGCCGTCTTCTGAAGAAAAGATGTAACTTTAAATTATTTTCATGGGAATATGTTCTTCATTGGTTCGGATTAGTCAAGTAACAAGGCCCCATATTCCCATGAAAATAAATGTAAAGTCTTTTCTTCATAGGACAGTAGTATAGACCCCGAGCTGGTCTTATGAACGTTGTAGGGCTCGTCAATATGAACAACTTTTACTAAATATTAAATATAAATATTTTTTTACAACAACACACACATTGCCTTCATCCAATGTTAAGTAGCTAAAGCACTTTTGTTATGGAAATCAGACAACGAGGATATATTTACTTAAATACTTTTTTTTTCTTTTAAATACATACCTATATAAATAAAACACCCAGACACACCGAACAAGTACTTAAAAGCTCATCACCTAAATACCTGCCAGCGGTGGGAATCGAACCCACGACCCTACGGAGCAGAGGCAGACATGCTGACCACTACACCAACGGGCCCGTCAATGGTACTATGGGAGCAATGTGGGTAAACGAAATAAAAAAAATCCATCCCTATACAAAATGTAATTTCCCTAATAGGCAAAAAAATATCTACATCTAAATGGTAATTAGTAAGAAGTTTTTTTTTTCATTTTTCAGCATTGATGCCTTACTAAGTACATGTTATTAGACGTGCCCAACAACGTTTCTAAGACCATTGCTCGGGGTCCTCTTACATGCAGCGTACTCATGTACTCTACAATATCTTTACACCATTAACAGTTCAAATAACACTTTTTTATGTATCCCAACTATTTATTACTCCTCACCGCGAGACTAAACTGATTAATTCTGCACGAATGCAAGTTAAACCTAATTTATTTAAGAGAAAGGTTCAATTTTCTTCGAAGCAGATAGATTAGCACAGTGCAATGCAATAGGAAACAGCGAGCCATTTTCTCTCACGACAATCGGAGACAATGTATTATTGCTCTTCCTGTGTTCACACTTCATTTAGCTTCTTATGCTCGCGTGTCACTGTATATAGCTTTTATGCAGCTGTAGTTGAGACGCTATTTCCGTCGTATAAACACTAGCAAACCCGGCAAACGTTGTTATACAGGGTGGCTCATTCAAATCGGTCAGTATGGGAAAGTCTGAAACTATAACACATATGACGATTTGTTCTTAGGAACCATGTCACCGATTTTATAAGAAGTAAAACTGCATTCATACATTTAAAAAATAACCTGTACTCAGCACGGGAATCGAACCCGTTTTGAGAGAGAAAAAACTGAAAAAAGATATCTATTTAGAAATCGATTCCATAGGTCTTAAGAAGTAAATGTTTCTATGAAACATAATGTCTAAAATTAATATAATGCATTGTTTTCTCATACTTTAATTTATTTTAGTAGGTGTTAGAAGTGGCCACTGTTTTTAAACGTTTTTATTTAGCTCACCCCGTTTGTTTTATTTTTTATTCTTGGGTCAAATTTAGTAATTCAAATTTCACCCTCTTCCTGTCAACCGATTAATCTGAAATTTTTTTAATACAATATTAGAACTTTTTTTAATGAAAGTATGCAGTTGTTCTTGTTTTTAAAATGGATGACACGGTTCCGAAGAACATAACTTCCTATGTTTTATAGTTTCATACTTTCCCATACAGACCGATTTGAATGAGCCACCCTGTATATAAATATATATGATTCCTGTTCCAGTGAGAATTTCTCAAAAACCTGTCGTATTTTAAGCTTTGCATTTCCTAACTTACCTACTGAAGTTCAAGCCTCTAACTTCTTCGGTTCAGACTTGTAATACAAACGGTTCTTTTCCTATAAATCCCGTTGCAGTGGGAATTTCGGTAATTCCTTCTTAGCGCATCCCTTCGGTGTCTCTTTGCAGTGTGTAGTTGCAGTCTAGAGCTGAGTTAATTAACTTAAGGGATAAGGAAGTAGGGATCTTCAGGGCGAGTCGAAAGTATCTTTTTAAACTGAAGGCCCCTGTTTTTATTCGCCCCAGAATGATTTCCGTTTTATGGATAGCAGAAACTATTACTAAGGAAATGCCCACCAAGCGTTTTTAACCCAACGTGAATGTCGAGACAACATCGTGATGATACCTGGTGTGTGTGTGCCACTACAAGGTGTGTGAACCCTACAACGTAATGTATAATCAAACATAATTACCCAGACGATCTAATTCAGGTATGTAATCGTTCCGCCGCTTACATTAATTTGACACCGCGCCTTGTAGGGCAGGCAAATAATGAATTTGAAGCTCGCCTCATACAGACCACTTTCATAAGACCCCACTCTCGGATTTCTAACAGCGATTTTATATATAAAAAGAAAACTTTATCATACACACACCGGCGCGGCCGTGTAAGTTATGTGCTTATTTCAATGTGGGTACAGTCAAGGTATAACTTAACAAGCAATAAATTAGGCATGCTTCATCGTAGACCGCGTCGCAGCTTCATTCCAGCCCCCCTAGCACAGAGTTCCAAGAAATAAGTGACAAGACATATAACTTATATAACTAACGTTGAAACTATCTGAGTCGCACAAAGCGTGACATAACAGCCAATCAGAGTGCGTATTTGTTCTATGTCATATTTTTCTTGAGGCGCGTGCTAGGCCTGCAGACAGTATTACCGACAAATGCTTGCCTACAGGCGCGCACTGGCTTTTACGACAAGTTAGGCAGTAATCCTCACGGATTGACACATTTGTATAGGTGACTTGTCTTTACGAAATATAGGTACCTACCTATCTACTCACCCACAAAACACAGGACCTTCGTTATCCTATGTCGTGAGTACAACAAAAAAAGATCTAGCTATAACTCTATTATTAGGTCGGGTAGCCAAAATACTAAGGTAGTCAGTGTCTTTTTGCCTATATGGTGTGCACGCCACTGCTTGCCTATATCTATAATATGAAAATGAATCATAACCCCGAAACGGCTGGACGGATGTTGCTAATATTTTTTTATGTTGTGATAATGACAGCAAAAGGTTCTTTTAAAAAAAAACATCCACACAGGTCACCCTGGAGAATATACAAATTTTATATTCATGTATAAAAATAAAACCACTATTTATACAATTTTACACCAATTTTAAATGTTCGTAGAAGTCCAGGGATGGTTTTTACGTCAAATAATTCTCAAATTGTTAGGTAAAATCCTAAAATCAGTAGTATTTGTATTTTTCTTATACAACAAAAATGTAGAGATAATTTAAACTTTATTGCTTTAATAGCAATAAATTAAATTAAATTCTTATAGTGTTTTATTTAATTATTTTTTATTACAGATTCATGTGTTTGTATAATACAAAAATTAATCGCAAAATATGTTAGTAAGAGCATAACCTAACCAGACTGGACTTATATAATATAGTATATTATATAAAAAAAAATATTTATGTCCCTTCGTGTTGCTAAAACTCGAGATAGGCTGAATCGATTATGTGAAAGTTGAGGGAAGGTTTAAAGGTCTTCCAATCAGTGGCGTGCACTGGCTTTTATGACAAGGTAGGCAGTAATCCCCAACGATTGACACCTATGTATAGGTAACTTGTCTTTACGAAACATAGGCTACGTATCTACTCACCCACAAAACATAGGAACTTCGTAAGCCTATGTCGTGAGTACAACAAAATAAGATCTAGCAACAACTCTATTATTAGGTCGGGTAGCCAAAATACTAAGGTAGGCAGAGTCTTTTTGCCTATATTGCCACAAAGGGGTTCAAAGGCCACTTCATATGGCAAAACAAATATTTGCTTGCCGGGACAGTTAAGTAATTTGCGATAGAACAGTGGCACATGAAGTGAATCCAAATTAAGTGCGACTAAATCCAAATAGAAAACTGACGAAAAGTTTTGAAAAAAAATACACTTCACGCCTTTTAATCCCAAAGCGGGGTAGGCAGAGACACTTGCTTATAAGCAAAAGCCCACGGTTCACCAAGCGTATTTAACCCAACGTGACAGCGGGTGAGCCCATCGCCGCCAGGGTTCACACACCTCGTGGTGTGGGGGTTTCATCACGATGTTGTCCTTCACCGTACGAGCGTTGCGTTGCGTACATAGGCTCTGAAAAAGAGTCCCATTGGTACACGTCCAGTAGCTGGACTCGAACCCGGGACCTCCCGGTTACAAGTCAAGTATCCGACCAACTGGACCACAGACGCTCGCTGAAAAGTTTTGAAAAAAAAATGGTTGTCTGTAAAGTTGGTTTATGGACGCTATCCCATTCCAGTACATCTATGATAACTGGTCGACAAAAGAAGCCTAGGTGCCGGCGAATAGAATACTTGTGTCATCACCCCAGCTCAACATTTTTTTTTTTTTTTTTTTTTTTTGTTTTAATATTTTACAACACCACACACATTGCCTTCATCCCATGTTAAGTAGCTAAAGCACTTGTGTTATGGAAATCAGACAACGAGATATATTTACTTATATATTTTTTTTTTCATTTAAATACATACTTATATAAATAAATAAAACACCCAGACACTTCCAACAAGTGCTTAAAAGCTCATCACCTAAGCACCTGTCGGCGGTGGGAATCGAACCCACGACCCTACGGAGCATTTCCCGTCTTGGGGCTCGTAAGATCCGACCGAGAGAACTCTCCAGCACTCTCTATGAGTTTAACCATAACACCACTGCGATCGCCAACCCGCCTGCCAAGTGTGGCGATTATTGGTATTTCCCTCCAAATAATTATGGAAATCATTGGGGGAGGCCCTCGTTAAACAGTGGACGTTATATAGCTGTTTATGGAGTTTATTTTGCACCGTTCAAAAAAACATAGTTTTTAAAGTGCTTTTTTTAAGTTTTTTGTCATGAAGCGCTCAGGGGCGGTACGTCCATAGAAGCAAATAAGCTCTGCATACCCTGGCAAATTGACTAAAACAATTAGCGTAGTTAGGTATCTATAACACATTTAGTCGTCACGTAGGTACTGTAAATTAGGCAATTTATCAATAACAGAATTTCGGTTATTTAAAATGTGCATCGAAACACAAATTCGCTCTAGACCAATCAAAACACTAATCTCTCATTAATCTATTCTTCCGCGTGTCAACGAAAACAAATTCGTGCAATGTTGGCTCATCGTTCCATCGATAGGTAACACAAATTTCGCCTCAACCAATCAAAACACAGTATTTAGCGCATCAACGAAAACAAATTCATGGGACGTACGTAGCCGCTTCATTGCATCGTCTAGCCCGGGGAAGCTGCTAGACCTCAAGCTTCCTATTTTTTCTCTTTCTCTGTATACATCCCTTTCACCTCGGTCTATTAGCGCGGAGCGTTACTATGAAAAATATGGAGAAATTTACGCCACAGCGTAAGCGCAGCTTCTTCCGCATTTTTTCATACATTATTGGAATAATAAGGGCTAGAATGCTATGACAGTGCGTAAATATGTGCGACAGAGAAAGAGTGTATGTGTGAGCGAGCGAGAGAGATGTTGCCGGCCATGTTGACATATTGCAAGTATTGTTTATTTACAATGGAGCGCATTGTTTTAGGTTATGTACGTTCATTCGCGCCTATTTTAATAATTAAATTAGACAAAAATGGAGACTAAGGTGTGAAAGTGATGTGTATAAAAGTGTTTATTTACAAATGTGGGTCGATTCTCTGAACTAAATATGAGTGAAAAGTGCAGAGTCGCGGACGAATTTCGCCGGGATTGTTTTTATTTGAACTTGGAGCAAACACAAGGTATTATGAGGTAGTTTATTGTTTTTTTAGTGTATTTACTTAGTTAGGCAGACTAAGGTAATTAGTGCTTTGGGAAGAGGAAGGCATCCACATTCCACAACGATCTGTTCAGTTCTGTTTCTGGCATACAGCTCCTGAATCAGCTGCTTAGCAAAATTTTGGGAAGTAACGTAATTAGATATTAATTTTGCTAAACTAGTGATTGATGTTGTGATCTTCTATTGAAATATTTTGTAGTCTGGCACAAAATTGGTACCTACTTAATGTTATTTTAGTGTCGTATGTACCTACTCATAGGAGACAGCTTACCCTGATGAAAATTTCACGGCACGCCACTGGTGGTTAAATAAATTTGTAAAGTTGCGTCACTGCCATGGCCTTGACAGGACGGGGAAGCATTCATGGCTCGCTTTATCGTGTACTGTGGGGACATATTATCCCATTGGATTATTACCAATTGTACCTATTTCGCTCTGCATGCTTACCGTACATATGAATTAGAATTACCCCAGGAGAACTTTTGTTGTTGTGTACCGGACACATTTTGTACACGTAATATAGTATACCGGGACATTTCACACATAGACCATAACCCAAAAAACTAGAATACAAGAGACTGATATTAAACCTACATAAATAATATTAAATACAATACATAAAACACTCAGGCGTACATAACAAATGCTTCAGCTGCAGCTTATGTAGGTGTGTGTGAATCGAATCGACCGGCGTCCTAGAGGCAGATGAATCTCGACTGGAAGACGTACTACAGAAAGGAACATTGTTTGTAGACTTTTTATTCACATATTCAATAAGAGCTAGGAGTAGAATCCCGCAGAATTAAAAAATATTTTATTATTTTTTTATATTTCGTGAGAATGACAGGACCTTGACAGAAATTATTTCTTCTAAGCCATTTCTAGCTTGAAAATAGAGGCATTGGACAGCTTCATACATTAAATTTTTTCAATCTATTATTTTTAATCAATAACTTAATTGCATTAGGGCACACCCCCTGTCATGATGGGGTCACGTCTGGTTAAATATCGTGCCACTTGAACAATGGGCATTTGCTTAGCAAGTGCCTCTACCACCTTTCGGATTAAAAGACGTAAAGTACACCCTACTTTATTGCAATAATAATTAATGTCATAGTAGATTTTGGCTTCCGACCATATTATAGTAGTTTCGTGACCTATTACGGGAAACTGTCGTACAAAATATGCACACTACGAATTGCTTGCTATTTTGGAGTTAAATAAGCAACAGTACTCCATAGTCAAAATACGTTCAGTGATTTTGTGTAAAAGAAGGACAAACCTCCAAACATTAATCCATTCAAAGTACAGTAAAAGTATACACTATTTTATTCATTCGTCAATATAATCGATACGTAACTTTCTAGGCCTTAATAATTTATCTGGGTTAGTGGAATTCAAATAATTGTAATGATAGAAAAGCTGTCACTTATTGACCTTTTAGGTAAAGTACATTACATTCTTACAGTAACAATTTGTGTCGGCATAATGAAGTAGGTAGGTTGGTAGTTATTTGAATTTTTTATTAAATTCTATGAAAGAAATACATATTTAAGTAGGATTCATAATTATATACTATCTACGTAATTATAGTAATTACAGTACTGTATGAATATGTAAAGTGCTTTTCCAGCAAAATACTATTTCTATAAGAGATGCTTAGTCTAAAAAATAAATAGGAAATTCCAATTCTTTCCGAGAACGTAGTGTTTTATCATACTTACGTTTTCTCCTATTCGCGGGATTTGTAAAACATAGCTTTATGTTACGCAAAGATCAAACAGCATTCTTATCCCAAAATAATATAATACTTGTGGATGCACGGCGATTTCAGTATTAAAACATCATAGAAATTATAACACACTATATAGCGACGCGTCCCACAGGAACGGGATAAAAAAGTATCCTATACCCATCTCCTGTATCTAAGCTACGTCCCCACCATTTTTCAACCAAATAAGTTGAACCGCTCTTGAGTTGACTTTCTTTTATATATATAGATTAGTAGAATACATATTATACTTGTCTTATATGATAAAAAGTGGTCGCAACAAAGGTGGTACATAAAGACGTGTTACCGTTTAAGTACATAAGTAACGGTGTATTGTTTTGTTGTAGATTCTCAGTTAGACGGATTAACATGACGGTTTCTGCACATTGTTGGCTTCCTTCCTAATTTAATCACGTGTTTTGTGACCAAGGAACATTTATTTTCCCCACGTGTTTATGCACAAAACGTGTCTCTTCTAAAAATTATTACATCATCTGCGTCTTATCAAATTCTGAATCGCATTCTTTTTGAATAACGTTATTTAGTTATTATCCTGTGATAAACGAAAATGATTCCCTAGATTTTTTAATGAAAAGTAAAATTATGTCTCGAATAAGTAAGTGTTTCCTATTGCGTTTTATTTTTTACCGCGTGACGTAAGTATATCAACTTAGACCAGTGTCCGTATTAAGCATACAATATATGATCAGCTTTTGGGACCTTCTCTACCAGAGCACCAGCTGGTATAACTGCTATAGCTTTATTAAAACCGCAGTTAAAGTTTTATACCAGTATTATCGCGTCATGTATCTTTTTTGCCAACTCCCGTTGAGAATATAAAAATATATTCGAACGAATTTGTCAAGTAATATTGCGGAAAGTACCCGTAACTGATATACTTCTTTATCAAATTCGATCCACAGCAAATTAGTAACCGTCTCATTTCCAACGGCTTCAACCGTATTCTAAATTCAAATTGGCGGCTGACTCATAGACAACAACCAGCTTTTGTCTGTCTGTACGTGATGATTTTTCCAAGTGGGTAGGTAGGTAATTGTCTCAATATTAGAACAGTCACCTCCGATCCAGTCTGACAAAGTGAACTAAAAAATTTGAGGCCAAAATCTCTTTGTAACTCGATCGTGTACCGTACCAACACTAGTAACAACTTATTTTTCTACCATAATCAGTAATGCCGACTAATTTGAACAACACACGACAGTTTACAGACTAGGTAGTTCCTTTAGCGTATTTAATTTTGTGAAAGAATGCCTTGAGATTTGAAAATTATGAGAGATGCAGAATCGTATTACCACATAATTATCACTCGCATGACGTACTTCTACTTTTAGCTTTTACTTTGTAATCGTTTCTGAATGGAAATACATAATTTATTTATTTGGTTTACCAACGACGGTTACACTTGAACTTATAATACAACATAATCTTCTAAAAATAATACAAATATAAATAATAAGTAGTGGATACACAACCTTCTGATGTTTCCCTATCGACGATATTGTCGCAATTTACTGGTAATCTATGTTAACAAACAACTCCGAGTAGTTTACTATTACGAGTATACGTTGTATAAATACGCTCATAAACTATGCTAAAATGCGAACATAAACTAGATTTTCGAGATCCTTATCGAGGCCACGAACTAAATATTCTCGTGAGTTTTCTGGTGGGATGACGAGCTCTAGTTTGAAAGAAGAGAAAAAAAGGTTTGGTTTGAGAGCACTTGCCTATGTTCTTCACAAGTGTGTGTGTGTGTTACTTTCCGCTGCGTCGTCCCCGCCGTGTCAATCATCCGTTCCACCATTTGTAGAAAGATCATAAACACGGTTTCGAAAATCATTCTGAACCGTCTTCAAGAATAACTGAAAGGTTATTGAACCGAGTGCAATTTTGCGGCGTAGACCGCAATGGACACCAGACTGCACGTCGTCGGTGTCGACTACATTATCTAAATATACTTGACTGATTTACTAGAGATCTATAACTGGTTCGAACTGCATCTCGATTTTACTAATTACCGTCACAAGTGTCTCAAATAGGCTGTCGCATTTCTGGTTCTGAAGTAACAATAGTTTTTGTAGTGCAACAATAAACAGCAATGAATGATAATCGTCACTATTATAATACCAGTATTAAGTCATTGTGAAACAATTGAACTTGAAAGACCCTGGGGCGCTCTGAACATGACTGCTATTGTCTCCCCTCTTCTGTTCCTCTTTTTGACATTGACTGGTTCCAAATATACAAGTTCGTGGATTAGTAACGAATAAAACTATAGACTCTTTTATAATAAGGAGTTTTAGTTGGTGAGAATCCGACATAATTCAGTCTCTCCCGTGGATTTCCTTTCGAAAAAAGGGTATACTGTGCGCATGATTGAATATTTTCAGATAAAAATTATTTGACCCGGGAAACGT
>SJJU01002348.1:0-47238 GCA_012932125.1 Conopomorpha cramerella | reverse complement strand
ATTACTAGCAAACCCGGGGAACTCCGTTTCGCCACCAGATGGGTTCGTTTCGTTTACCCGCTTTTCTGTTGAATTTTTTCCTGAATTTTCTTTGCTATAAAACCTCACGGAGCCCGAGACCTTTCCAACGAATGCAAAACCGTGGAAATCGGTTCGTGCGTTCTGGAATTATAGCGTCAGGGAGGAAAACCCGACTTATTTTTATATAGTAGAGATATAAAAATCAAAGCCACTTTTCGATGTCACGGCATAACTCCGGAACGGGTGCACCAATTTCGCTAATTCTTTCTTTGTTGTGCTTCTTAATGACAGCAAAAGGTTCTTATGAAAGAAAAAAATGACATCCACTGCTGGGCACAGGCCACCCTAGATATTCATATTAATGGTTAAGACAGGACAATGTCTGTCGAGTTCACTAGACTGTTGTGTTGTGCCAAACTAATGTTAATGGTAGAAATAAATAAAAGACGGTTTCACATTTGATAATAAAATTTTAGTAATAAATAAAGTCATTATATACAAATAAACAAATTGAAATGGCTACAATAGATACAACATACATAAGGCACTTATGACGTGGTCCCAAAAACAATCAATAAAATTCAATGATTAGAAATTAAAAAGTTGCATGAAAATGTTTCAAAATAATACAACATCAACGATTAGATAATAAAATTAAAATAAACATCGATTCGCATTTTACTATTATTATCAGCGGTACGTCCCAGTAGTTTCACAATTTTGAAGTTCTACAGAACTATTGATACGTTGTTAAAATAAGTTCAAGGGTGTAAATGCAACTTTACGTAGATAATTTTGCTAAAATATTAAAGTTGTATTAGTTAATCCTTTTAGTTCTATAGGAAATATTTCTTTAACAGTTCTTTTTGGTACAATAAAAGTGTAATCTTTCCTTCAAAAAGGCACTGTTAATAGATCAACTGGGAATACATTGATAATACATATTGAATGTTTCACTAATCCCAACAGTTCTCTAGAACCAAACCTTGCTGAACTACTAGAACGTACGCAATAAAGCGGTATCGTTTTGCAACGTAAAGCCACACTTTGGCCAGCCAAAGTATATGGTTACTTGCAAAACCTAAAAGTGCCCGGGAAACAATCTGAATGCCTTACTCGCTAGAGATTCAGTGTTCGCAATATCATTATACAACCATCACATACATTATATTATTATACAGGGTGATCCGGAAATACCTTTTTAATCCCAAGTAGGTCTAGTCTCACTTATTCGGTTATTTTGTCCCGTGACCGTTAAATTAATGTAAAATATTCGGTGGTGTTCAAGTAACAAATGACACCTGTTATAATAAGTTCAATATGAAAACGTTCCTTATTATGTACATATAAACGTTAACTTTTGTTTAGCACCGGACAAAATAGGCGAACAACGAAAACTAGACCTCCAAGTCTTTTGTTTCTAGACCCTAAACTGAATTAATTTCAGCAGATGTCATTGCTCTAGCACAAAAAAAATCGCTCTTCGAAGAGATCGATTTTTTTTTTGTAGTGTCTACAAAAACATTACACCTCGGCTTAAATGGGTATTTCCGACTCACGTGTACTTTACGCAAAAAACAATCTTTCTATACAAATAATATTTACATCAGTCATTAATCTAATAATAATTGGATTGACAAATTCTACAACTTTGCCTATTAGTGTAGGCCAAAAAAAATAGTATTTCAAAAAAGCTACATCGAAACTATATGCTA
The DNA here is from genome assembly GCA_012932125.1 of Conopomorpha cramerella. NCBI lineage: Eukaryota > Metazoa > Arthropoda > Insecta > Lepidoptera > Gracillariidae > Conopomorpha > Conopomorpha cramerella. Next base: position 45,502 of record SJJU01002348.1, on the reverse strand, counting down.
TTGGCTCTGTCTACCCTTTATTTTATTTATTAGATAAATTTTAAAATAGTGAATAGTCCTTGAGTTCTGAAGGACAACATATTTCAAAAAGTAGCTTTTAATATAATCACTAAAAAAACTTTTAAAAAAGCATACTTCATGGGTACCTTTCCATTGCATTTATTTGACAGATTTTCATCATACTTTTGTCAATAATGTCACAGATTACACAATATTTGACATTATTGACAGGAATAGGAACGAAAACCAACTAAATTTCATAAAAAATACCCCAACATAGGCAAATCTTACTGACATTCAAAATGACGATCTTACTTGTTAATTTTCACAACATCTTAAGGCTTGCTCAAGTTTTCTTTATGATCCTATTCTTACCCGGGGTTCTTATATCTTTAGATAATATTTTATAATGTAGTTATAATCTTAGATCATAGACAATTTGATATTGACCCTTAGACTGGTTGCATTATATTAACAGAGCAGGTGTCACCTAAACCATTATAAAATACTTTTTTTTTATTATGGCAACACGCAATTAAACTACTTGTACACTTATGGCTTCACAGTACAACACACTCTCGCATTTATTTTACTACTCGAACTTAATTTACAGTGCAAGACGCTATATACCTTGCGAAAAATGTTTCTTTTACCATGCGTTTCCACCGACGCCAAAATATGTTGCAAACATCAGATACGATACTATAATAAAGATCCTCAGGTACAAAGATATAGTGTATTTCCATGCACCAATTATGTACCTAAATATAACTGACAAGTTCTCGCAAGATACACGTGCTACATACAGTCCGACAAGGATCATTTGGCGCGTGTGTAATGAATATTCAATGTGATTTATTTCTACTCCTGTATTTCTTATTTTCTTGGTTTATTATACATGATATATGTATAACAAACCAATTATTGTCGTACTCTCTTTTTTGCTGACAGACACAGGAACGATAGATAGGAATTCTGCATTTAACATGTACTGAATTATTATTTGTGTTTTTTGGCAAAAATAAATGAATGTCTATGTCTATTGCATCTGACACTTCGTATCATGAATAGATAATAGATTTCTCGAAAAATACACTATCTGGATTGGAGGATTTACATTCATTAGATAGTTTTAATTGATTCATTTCATTCGATTATGAAATTACATCTATCTTTGAAAAGGAACATTAATTACAAAGTGACAGATCGATCTGTGTGAAATCGTTCGTCGAATTAATAAACATATACTCTAGAAGATTATTGATGGTTTATTGATAGCTCAAATTGGGTAACTAACTTTTTAGCCACGCGCCAAAAGATCGCATGTCGCACTGTACATACAGACATCTTAATAAGGCAATATACGCTTAAATACCATACAAAAGGACTGTTAAATTGATATGGTTGATATCAGTCTTCAAACAGATCCTTCAAAGAACACCACATGACATTTTATTTCCCCATTGGTATGTTGCTGAAAATTAATATTCAAAAGTACAAAATAAAAACTAATCTTATTTGCATCGAAATTCTTTGAAATAATTATGATAATACACACAAACTAGCAGAAACACAAACATTTTCTAGATGCAAGGACCTCTTTTAATCAATATCCAATTTAACGTTTTTCACTTCCAAAGATTGATGAAAAGGAATATAGTTAAGAGTAAGTGTAGTAAATATTAGACAAAGTCTAAGACAGACGTAGTCTTTTTTTAGCAAGACAGTATGCACAAAGAATAGATAAGCAAATGTATAGTCGTCGATTGTAAAGAGGATAACCCTATTGAATTATTATCAGTTGCTCAGACGTGCACATGAATATTTTATGATGACTAGATTACGTACAAGCTCAAGCTTCCTGAGAATGGTTTGTATTCATGTTTTCACTTGCTATTTGAACCAAAGTTTTTTTTACTGTAATGGACTCAGTAAGGTCTTCTAAAAAATGTAAACTAAAAGGGTATGTCCGGATCACCTTGCATATGAGAACAGGGTATTTCCGGGTCACCCTGGTGTAGGTGTGACACATGAGACCAATGATTTTGTAGTCAATGGTATTCGGAACAGTATTCAAAACCATAAAACAATGTTTTTTTCTAACAAGCAGTTAAATTATTAAAGAAGAAGGAAACGAAAATAATTTCAAGATATTTAAATAGAAGTTATAAATGTTTTAAAATACAAATAAGTTTTAGGTATTTCCAACAACATACCAACTGGGGATTTGAACGATCACACACGTGCACGGAAAAATCCCATTAGATCTAATAGAACATGGACTTTATTTAACAAAAACGTCCTTGTAACGGAACGTGGTAGATCTTTAGCCCTACGTCGTCCTTACGTCAATCCTGCTATTTATTCCGAGCGTAGTAGCGATTTAGTCAGACAGCATTATCTATCTCTTACACACTATCAGCTGAGAGCTGTAGACCAAGATATTTCGCACGGAATTCGCTCGAGGATTGCATAGTGGTTTAAACTCTCGCTCATCTCATTCTAACGACCAGAACTTGTATCAAACACGTTTTGTAACAAAGACGAATGTGTTTATTAATTTCTCTTTCTCTTCTTTTTTCTTCTTTTATAGAACAAATGGGACACACCTACATGTACAGTCAAGTTCAAAAACACCCTAACAAACCATCATTGGAAATTAAAAGTAAAATCATGTATCACATAAAACTAGTTTCGCATAAATGTTTCTGAACTTACATGTACACACATTCACATTGCAGACGCTCTAATCTCACGCATGCATCTGCACATAATTCACGGGAAACTGACCCGTAACACCGTTGCATTTACCCATGTACCATTCATCACTTATCTTATTGATAATGGTGATCGTATCACCGATGGAGAAGTTAAGGTCACCCGCCTGCTCCGAGCTGAAGTCGTAGAGGGCTGTGGCCGTATTGAGGAGGGGTGTTGATGACGTATCGTCCGGTAGAGGCACCTTTACCTCCACGTAATTGGCCGGGAAGAGGCCCTGGCGACCGTGAGGTAGCTTGCCGTACAGCCATTCGTCTGTCTCCCGCCGTATTAAGAGGATCTTATCGTGGACCTGGAAAGAGAGGAAAATTTTAATTAATTTTACGAAGAAAGTAATCTTAATTAACTACGTCCATTGATATTTATAGTCTATATTTTGTTACCACCTGGCACGATGTTCGTGTCTAAGTTCTTCTAGATTTAAGTAAAGTAAACTGTATAATAGATGTTAAGTAATAGTACTAAAAGCAAACTATAGGTACATAGATTTAATCTACTTGTAATTTTAAAAGATGTATCAAAATTGCACACACCCTAACAGGGCCCTGTATGTATGTGTATGTGTCTGACCTATTTAACACCTGTAACTATATGTTGGCAATACAAAAAAAAACTCACATTTATACGTTACTAATTTTACCTCGTGATGTTACTCGACGGTTTATACTATTTAGACAAAGACAATAATTTATTTTTGCTAAAAAAACAAACAAATTCAGTACAATAGACAACACATACAATGCATGCTATTTTATCCCTTCCCATGGGAAGTTCGTCAAAAAATAGATCAAGGTTTTATTTAATCTTGTCAGCAAGCTTCGTAAACATCCGGTAATTAATTTTACAGTGAAGAAATTACAAACATACTCTGATCCATCTCATATATCACAAACATTCCCATTTATTTTTCACTAGCTGACCCAGTAAATGTTGTTTAGCCAATATACATTATTAACAGTGTTTCCCTGATATAATATGTATGTATTACACATATTACACCTTCTTCAAAAATCACTCTATCTATTAAAGAAAACCCCCATCAATATCCGTTGCAGTTTTATTGATTTAGTATACACAGGGACAGACAGACAGCCGGAGACGACTTTGTTTTATACTACGTATTGAAAAAAATATAGATTTTAGATTACGGTATTGCTCTCTATACGTTATTCCGCTATGATGAAATTAGGCAAATACGACAAAAATCGTGACGAATCCGATACACTTGTGTTGTAATTAACTCACGTGAAATCAACACCTTGCACAACATATTTGAATGTGCAACAAATAACAGAAATGCAACGTAACCGGGCAAAAATAGCCCACCCGTAGTCACATGATCACGTGCACTATATCCACACCTGCACCTGTATCTACAATTCACTATACCCTCAACTATACTTAAGGCAGATTTAGGAGCGTATTCTAAAACGTGAACTAGGCACTACTAAAAGTGTTATGCTTTGTCTGACTCTAATGGCAAGTGTCAAAAAGAGATAAATAGGCCTCAAGCATTAAATTTGCATTGATTTTTCTTTCACAATCCCATAGTCCTTTCTTCTTAGTCTACTCATTCCATGGCGTAGCCAGCTACGAAATGGGACTGAAGGTTCAGAATATGGAGATCAAAATGTAGCTAGAAATTTCTTGCGTCGTATTTTACAACGAAAATCATGGCGCATATTTGATTTCTTTTGATAATTGCTGTCGAATGTACCTGAAAATGGCGCCGTCTAAAGACTTTCAGTATTGTTTAAATTATTAAAGAAGAAGAGTACGTACGGAAGTTTTTAATGTAGAAATAATTACAAGTTGTTTCTTAATACAAGTAAATGTGATTAAACTGTGAAGTATTAATTTCGGATTGCTAAGATCCAAAGCTAATTTATTACTCCTTTAAACGTACATTCTTCACAGCAAATGTGCCACATTTTAAAGGAATACCTTGGACGAAACGTGCCATCGAAACTACTATACACACGTATGTATGTAGGCACTCACGTAACAGTTTTGCGCAATAACCAACACGCTCCTATCTGGCCTAGGTATAGTCGTAGACAAAGTAATAACAATGCCATTGTAAAATAAACTATAATGCGTTATAAATTAGGTTGAACTAGAAAAGATGTAACTGAGAAAATATGCGGTGCAGGTTAACCTTGGATATACGTGATAGTTTTAATTTTTAACTGTCATTATGAATGCACTAGAAGATTCTAGCGGTTTTTATTAATAGAATATTTTACTTACCCTACGTTCGCAACGACCCGAAACATGTTAAAAAACAGCAGTATTTATCACTCCTCGCGGGTTTGAGTTGCTAAATGTTTCAAAATATGTTTCGATCCCTGTGCGAACGTAGGGTTAGAATCATCATTAAAACCTAATCGTTTTTTCGTCTTCACTGTACTAAATCCTTTCTTAGTGATTTATTTCAGGCGCACGAGAACCATGACCGTTTTATGCGAATAACATTCATGTATATGGAACGATTTGTATGATTATTTTATTTTATAGGAAATGAGATATGCCAAAGGACATCCCATGAGTAGGAAAGCGTGATGATGGATGGTTCTCCAAAGAAATCCATGTAAACATTCGAAAAGCCTTTTGCCCCTCTTAGGCGCACGTCCTAAACCTATTGTAAATTAACCAGGTCGGTTAGAAAAAGCTGTAATTCCAATAGTTCCCAATGACTAGAAGACTTTCTTGTAAGCGAGGAAGTCACACAAGCTGTACAGTTTTTCAATCAAATATTTTGAATAGGTGCCATAACGGATTATCCTTGTGTACTGAAATATTAATATCCTTTTTAGTGCGTCATAAAAGGAACCTTTATTAAGCATAGTGTCCAAAACCAATAGTTAGGTGAATCATCATCATGTGAGCCCACTAACGCCCACTGCTGGACATAGGCCTCACCAAGGCGCGCCACAACGAAAATAATACGAATATGTAATATATAAAAATAATGTAAATATCTATAAGAAAATGTTAACTAAATATACATTTGTAAAAATAATTATGAATCCCATAGTAAAAGAACACCAATCAACAATAAAACATGAAGATTTTCCTTATAATTTTAAGTAAGTACTTATTCGAAGAATACGTTTAATAAGAAAATTACCTTCCTGAGAAACTAACAGAGGCAATTTGGAATAATAAAATGATATCTTTCCCTCAGTGGTCGTAACAAAGACACGCTCTACGCAACCAGAACGTATATCGAATCGGTTACTTCCTTTCGTATGTTCTAGAACCGTGACGAGTGTATGTACCTACGAGTTATTCAAATCTGAGTTGAAATGTTGAACTTTTTATTTACCGAGTAGAACAGCTAGTGTTCTACAAGGTGTAATGTGTTCCCGGAATTTCCGCGCTACACGTAAAACATTATAAGGATAATAAATCAAATTAATTTTGACGAATGGACTGCCAATATTTCACCAGACTTGCTTGGTCTGAGTTTACTAAATGTCAGTTGTTCAGAGCCCATCGTCACCAAAAAATAAAAAACCCAAAAAATATCTCTAGTTAAAACGTATTAGGTAGCTTGAATTTTAAAATTTCATGTGGGTATCCTACTACATAGTATTAAAAAAGTGTGAAAAAAATTAAGAGAGTTCATAAAGTGGCAAAAGTACTTCTGTCACTTCCTTTTTAAATGCTCTATTATTAGACAAAGTAAGGAAAATGATAGGTACTTTGTGGAAACCTAGGACCTTAAAGCTTTGGTGGACACTCGATTAGACTAAGAAGTCTAAATATTTAAGAATATTGTTATCACGGCGAAAGGCTTAAACAGCTGTCTCATGATATCACCATATTTTATTTTCTTTCAGTAATGGTTGAAAAAAGACTCCGCAAGGAATCATGTAGTATTTTTTTTTTTGTAAAATTATTGTTGCACTGCAATTATCCAGGACATAGCATTGACACAAGCATGCGTTAGAAGTCGCTTTTCATACAATTTCCACTGTAAAAAAGCTCAATACTTGAAACACAATAAGTAAAGGTTGATTGAACGTCCGTCCATCGTCTGGGCCTCACAATGCAAAAGGTCAACAGTCAGACTATGACACTTATGTGCACACAAAGACCTACAGTGCATTTGCTTTTGGAATATACTTGACAATATGTTATTTTTAAACGACTTCAAAAAAGAGATATACATTAAGAACGATCAGTATGGGAAACTCTGAAACTATAAGACATACGAAGTTCTGTTTTAAGGAACTATGCCATCGAAGAAAGATTAAATGACATGACACTTTGCCAATCTTTCATAATGTTACAGTCTGTATATGTTTTTTTCGCCCAAAATTTTAGGAGTTTATAAGGAAGGAAGTATAACAAGAAGATATTTTAAAGGTGATTTCATGATAACCAAATCGGGGTTTGATGATGGCAGACCAGACAAATCGAAGGGACTTTAAATAGTCGTGGGTACGACTAGTTAAAGCTGGTTGAACCTTTAAAAGCTAATCGTAGGACTTGATAGTAGTATCACACTAATATTTTAAAGATGAAAGTTTGGACGGCTGTTTGTTACTCTTTCACGCAAAAACTACTGTAAGGGTTTCAATGAAACTTTACAGATCTATAGTTTTTACATCGGAATAGCACATAGGCTCTGTGTGTTCTCAAATGTTCTATGGCTTCCCATATAAAATTAAAGATGGGGATAAATTGCTGGTAACACCGTCGGAGTACATCTATTAATTAACTACGCGTTTGCCGCTCAGCTTACAGAGGAAAATGCGCTTACTTCATGTGAAATTGATTCAGTAAAGTAAACATTTTCCTTTGAGCTCGCTTCCTAACAACTACCTATTGTTCATTGTCTCGTGATGGTCTGGGATGTAAACTAGAATACTAGTTGTTTTTATCTCAATACACAACATATTCCGAATCTTTATCGATTATTTGGCAATGAGCTAGTTATTCTTCACGTGCAATGCACTTCATATCCGAGACAGATGGCTAACTCCCCCGTATCCAGTCCAGTTGTCATTGATTGAGCTCTGGTCTATTTTGGATGCCGCTGTAGATACAGGCTCTAAGAAGGAAAAGTCCATACATACAATCTGGTTTCTTCTTCTTTCTGTTAGGGATTAGGGTTCTTGGTTTCTGTTAGGGATTATTTAAGCTTGTATTGCGAGATTAATAAGCAAAATTATCCATCAAAACCAGATTGGGTAGGTGCGAAAAGTTTTATCACGCGCCAAAAGTTACTTGTGGGTCAATTTTCAATTCAATTCGGAATAGTTTATTTTTTTGTAAGGTGTGACTTAACTGTAAGGAAACGCCAAAAGCTACATCAGTTCGGAAAGGAGCTTCATCATGGGGACGAGAACTGTCAAGAAATTCCCTGCCTATCTTTCCAATGGTCATAGATAGCCTGCCCAAATATAAACATTTTAAAGGATTTATGTATGTGCATCTAAGCCACAATAGGCAGATTAAAACTTAAAGTTGCCAAGGAGTTCAGTCGACGACAACTAAAAACGAGAGTTTACGTATATCTGTACGTTCTATAGTCAGCAGCGTCAGATGTCAAGGGGCTCCGCGCCGTTCTCCGGGGGCCATCGTCCTATGCACTAGTTATCTTACTAATTGCACTCCACAATCAGTATGCCAAGGACCTCGACTGTTAACTCTTAATATAATGCAGTTATTCAATCGCTTATCGGCATGCAATTATTGTTTGTTATGTAAATTAGATCATCGAGTAAACGGAGGGGGCGGCGAGCTGAATCGTGACTGCGAATGTTTCACTCGTAACGCATTGACAAGACAAGAAAATACTTTTATTTTCTCTCACAAGCAAAAAATTACACACAACAAAAATGAAATGAAAACACAGCGATTGACTTCGAGAAATGATCGATGATAGTACTATCTATTCGATTTTTAAATGATGATAGTTTATTCCGATATTCATAAAAAAGACACTGTACTGTAAAAATAATTGCAGGTTCTATTGGTTATAATTTTCTTATAGGGAATGTTACAATGTACATAAATACAAATACCAATCATTCAATGTAGACTAGAAACCACTGAAAACAGACACTTGACATTTAGAATACATACTTAGTGAAAATACGCAGAAAAAATAAATAGTATAAAAGAAGAAAAAGAAACGCAATTAATGTATTTTTTTTCAGATCTTAATTCATGCATCTCATGGTACCTAGAATAAAAATAAAGCTATACCACGGAAATTTACGTACTTATTTATGTAAATCTTAATTTTAGTTATGTATTACGGTATTTTATTCCGACATACAATTACATATTTACGTCTCAAACGTAACAAAAAAAAAACAGTTTACCAGGCGAACTTTGATCTCCGAAGCCCACTGCGCAAAACCAAATTCAATAAACACGCAAAATCTCTACGACCGGTTTACATTACGGCTATTATCCGAAAACTAATCACAGTGGCGTGCAATTGGAAAGGCCTATGTCCAGCAGTAAACGAATATGGGCTGATAATGATGACTATTTCAGTAATGTTTGCTACCAAAAGTTATTGAATCATTTTTTAATCGAAACCATCAATTCCGAAGCCCTCCCTTATATAATAAATATCGTGGATGTGAAGTTCTCAAAATATGGCGTTAACGATAAATACGAACGAACTAGTCTGTTGTTATTTGTCAATGAGTCAACGTTTATACTTTTTAATTAATACGGCGGTAACGTATTAAAAAAGGAATTTAATATCACTGAAAAATATACATACAATAATAATATAGATAAAGTCTTATTTCACAGAAAATATTATGCCCATAACTAAATAACTGAATGAAATAACATAAACCCATACATGCCTACAGTACGTAAATGCGTCTTGTTTCAAACAAAATATCAATAACTAATAAAATAAGACGGAAATTCAAATACCTCTGAAAAACATAAATACGACAATAACGTAGGTACAGACTTATTGCAAAAAAAAAGATTCAAGAAATCAAAGGTCAATATAATCTGGTTATTCCGAAGGTCGATAAGATAGTCTCGGTGTAGAACTGTCAAACTGTACTAACCGCTAGATATTGGACTCGACTGCAAAACAAAATATTAGGAACGAGAGCTCAGTCACACCTCGCCATCAAAAGTCAGTCAACCCAATTACACTGCAATTGTTGGACCATTGACACCATTTCTGTACTAAATCGATCCCAAGCGACGCCGCGTGTGAAACGGTAGGTATGAAGAGCGAGCATTTTGTTTGGTGTTCATAATTAACTCTTATTTATTTTATAACAATATACAATAACACACATATGTACATTAGACATCACGCCTGTCTCTCGAAGTGGTATAGGGAGAGGGTATTGATCTCATTTTTTACGGTTTTGACATATTCCGATAGCCTCATCCACATTTTCAAACAGTCTTTCTTACAACTTTTTAAATAAGATAGGCTGTTCTAGTGCTTTGCACTGTCACTTTCCGTCAGGATATCACCAATCTGTTCGATATATCGCACAGTTAGAACAAAAGTGACACAAAACAAAATATATTATTTTATGAAACTGAACCTTAACATAAAAGATACAAAACATAAATTACAAAATCGGCATGTTTCGTATTGGGTCCTTTCTGTTCTAACTATGCGATATGTATAGGGTGGGGCCTGTAATACGATAAAAAAATCTAGTGAGTTCAGAGCACATTATTTCAGAATAAATCGAGTTAATTATCGATAAACAATGGAACTAACATTGCGATATTATCATGATGCCAACTAAATGTCAGTGAAGAGCATTTTTAAAAGAAAGGAACGTCCGCTAGTATGATACATTCTGTTATGGAAGACCCATTTTAATCGATTTTGAACTTTAACATTACTAGGATTTGAATAGTGATTACTATTTACAAAAAGTGTGTTGGAACCGTACGTCGGTCATAGGCACAATACGCTTAAATATGTTTAGGAGTCTTTGAAGCCTAAACATATTTAAAATAACTATACAATTTCGCGCAGTCGAGCAGAAGTTACGCGAGAACAAGACTACATATTGTGTATCACATCATATAATCTATATTAGATAAAACTCATAGTCCTGTCTGATTCATTCATCATTGACTCATGAAAACAAAATATTTGCACAATGTTTCTTTTTATGTTTACTCAAGATAAAAGAGGATGTTTTATGGGGGGTAAAAGCTGATTAGAACTTTATATGAGAAAAACGTTAATTTTGGATTTATGGTTCTAAAACTTGGTGGAAAATGCGCGAACGTAATCGCGGGGCGTCCACTAGTAAATCATATTTGCTGCATACTCATTGGTAATGTCGCATTAAAGAATTACGTAACCTAATCTTTCAGGGTCAACATAGATAGGTTGAACACGCGCGATAGTAAAAGTAATAAAACCCATTCATAGACGTATTTGACTCATCATAAATAGATAATAAAATTAATTAAACTACTAGCTGTCCCAGCGAACGTTTATTCTGCCATACAAAATAAGGGTATCGATTTACTACATTTCTACTTGGTCCACCGAATATTGGTATATCGAAAGAAATACGGATACTGAGTATGAAAAATAGATGTTTGCCCATATATTGGAAAGAGTTGCGCAACACGAAAATTGTAGTTAATACATAAAACATTATTGATAACAATTCTTCTACTCGAACAAATGCTGAAACAAGCTACAAGTTAACCAGTTTTATAGGATGCATTTATAACACTGAAACCAACCAATTACGATATAATATATTAAATTCCATGTGTCATTTACAAACAAAGGATAGACAAAAACATTTTTCAGCTACAAGTACATATATTATAATACAGAGAGACTAGTTATATTGACGGAAAAGAAAACGACAATGGAGAGGACTCTTTAACAAACAAAAAAATATACACTTCACACCTTTTATTCTTTTATTTCTTAATTCATCTAACTTCGTCTTGAACGACAAGAACCTTCCGGTCAAACATGTAATTAGTTTCAAATTTTTTTGCTCTGCATGTGACATTGTAGATGCAAAAAATAATGTCACCTTAAAAATTATTTTTGTGTTGATACAGTCGAACAAGAATCTGGTGAAACACATATATCATTTGACTATGTACATTTGTCACTTGCCACAATATAACAACTCTACCTTATTGATGTTTTAGTGACGCAAGAAGTGTCATTAATACTGATAAACCACTTTCCTGGTCGACTGTACATATTCACTTTTTTACATATCGTTAATAATATAGCCATTATTTATAATGAGATACGACTCAAACTGACATAATATTCCATTGGGAATGAGACAGATGTCTCTAGAACAGTGTTATCAGTCGAGACTATAACAAATAAAATAGATATGATTGAAGATTTCATCTTACATAACAGATAAAATAAGCCACGTGTAGGTATGCTATGTACGTAATTTTCAAGAACGTATGTGTGCTCGATTTCTTATGTCGTCTATTCTACTGAATGTAAAAGAACCCCACAGAAGCAATGTTCTTCGAAACGTTCTCGGGCTCGTCAATATTAACAACTTTTACTATGGAGACAATGCGGGGAATTTTTTTTTTTGTTTCGTCTCCACCGTCTCCACACAAAATAGATTTGTGTGGAGATGACATTCTGTATGGCGGTGGATTTTTTTTCCGTGTGTTGCAGGTCAGTCAGTAATTTTCTCCTTTTATATCATCATCATCATCAGCCCATACTTGTCCACTGCTGTCCTTTATATATTTACATATATAATATATAGTAGACCTTGACTTTCAACTCATATTTTCTGCAACATTTCATTCAATTTGCACAAATCACCAAACCCAACTACATACGTAAAGAATTTCAGAGAACGTTATTTATAATTCAAACACAAGTCATAAAGCGGTCAAAATATTTACCTACAGAGCGAGTGTTAAAAAGGACATCCGAAGAGTGAATGATTTGCTCAAATATGTGACTTACTAATATATCAATATAGAATAAAACCTACATAACAATAATGTTATGGCACTAATTTTGGAGATATGTACCGTTTAGAGGATTTACCATAGGTAGGTGGTATGGTAAGCCTGTCGCCGGATCATGTTGGTTTGCAGGTTTCCTCACACGAACAGAAAATATTCAATAGTTTTAAATATAACAAGCGAAAAGTATTTTGTTTGAAAACATGTTGTTTTTCAATAAGATTCCTCTGGAAACATATAGTAATTGATTTAATGACACAAGAAATAATTTTGAATTGGAATATTGAATTTTAATTCTAACTTGAAAAAGTATAAGGCTTTAAGGGTTTTTGGCTGGTTAAGGCATTTAATCATCCTTAAGCGGTTAATATGGAGGTAGGTAGGTGAAGTATGTGAACCCATATCGGCGGTAGGCCCACCGTATCATGTTTAATTAAATACGCTTGGTGAACCGTAGGCATGTGGCTCATTCTATCACGTTCTAGGATTAAGAGGAAATATTTGTGTATTTATTTTATTATGTTTTTAAGTTAAGTCAGCTTCAGAATTTTTTTTTCAAATACAGTGAACAAGCGTTTGTCCGCCATCCTGCCTGATGTTAAGCAGCGAGGTGGTCTACAATGGAGCAAACTTTTTCATTAGGTACCTTTACTGTTGAAACTGAAATCAAGTGAAACCGCATGGTGTCCTTTAGTTTAACAATAAAATTCTAAGTAAACAGTAGCAAGTCTGCGAACCAATTAGCATTGGTATGACAAAAATAGTTTCTGCGCTAGTTCCTATTTTATTAAGTTTTTTGTTATTTAATGTCGTTATAACTGTGGTTGTAGAAAATACATTAAATATAATAATTTTCCAAAGTTGTTGTGGTGTCAGTTTGAAAGTGCATAGTGATTTCGTAATACGTCGTATAACTACGAAATACGCAAACGTACCTCAAGTCAAGTCAGAAAACAAAAATGTGGCCAATAGATAAATTCAAATCTTACTAAGGCTTGTTCATCAGTGAAGTTCAAATAGTAGTACCTACTATTTTGAATCACTGAACAGTAAGTAGGATATGACCTTTGCAAGCGACAAATGAATGTGTAAACGAACGATAAGAGTACTATGTGAATGAACCGTATCTAACTCGCAAAATAATGTGCGACATAAAAAAATACATAGCGTGCAACAATACACACGAGAGCAAAAAATCCGGGCCACACATAATTTTACGTACATATGACATACCTGAAACCTAGGAAGAGTTAGCTGAGTAAATTGTTTTTAAGATACAGTGAAATAAATTATAAAAAATAAATAGTTAAATATCTCGTTTTATTTTCAAAGTAATTTATAAAAAGTTTATTATTTAGACCCGGAATTATTGCCAACGAGTGTAATTTATCAGCAGAGCAAGCGTTCGATTTCAACATGAAAATATACGCCCTAATCAAAGTCCAAACAGTGTTTTATTAAACCAGCTGGTTTAATGTGACGTAAATAACAACTTTTTTTGCAACGCACGGAAAAAAACATGCATTCCTTACCTGCCCGTGTAATTGTACAAAAAAAATGTTTTTAAATACGATAATTATAAAAAAAAACTCTAAGTATTTCAACACAATAAGGTATAATGTACCTATACAATGAATAGTGTCACTTGTGTAAGCAATACATACAAGTAGAATAGCTGTGGCCTTACTTGGCCTTTTTTGTTTTGTTTTTTATCGTAAGGAAACCATGCACGGATATTCCACCGCTGGCGGGGACAGTGGCGGGGTTATGTGAGATTCCCACCCAATAAAACCCCACGCTGGCCACTCCCGCGCTATAGCCAAGACCCCGGAATAGCCTGAGCCACTACGTCCAAGGTCCAGCCGCGCTAGGCCCTCCCGGACCGTCTTCAGGATGAGGGCGATCGACACAGGCCTTATTTGTGATTATGAATCCTTATGAATCTGCTTGTGTATAATCAATCCTTGGGATGGAATGGTTCAAGTCGTTCCGGGTCCCCGGCAATGACGTGTGATTAGTCACACCGTGGGGTTTTAGGGGTGCGAGTGCCATATAACCCCGCCGTTGTCCCCGCCAGCTGTGGGATATCATAACAGATTTCTCCACGATATAAAAGGTGCCAATAATAATTTAAAGAGCCTGTAAATCCTCGACCGATCGTTAGAACATGTCGGTGGGTATAATCAAATACGCTATACATTTTACACCCTTAATGATACATCAGTTGTAACTTCAGCCGCTCGGAATAAAGTCATGACAATTGACCTGATGTTGATCTGAATTTTCCAATCACAGTGCGGGTAAACTTATATGAATGTGATTCAAGATTCATATAAGTGTGTGTTAGTGCTAAATCACTTCAAAAAAATAAATACACTTCACGCCTTTTAATCCCAAAGCGTCGTAGGCAGAGGCACTTGCTAAGCATATGCCCACGGTTCGTCAAGTGTATTTGACCCAACGTGACAGGGGGTGTGCCCATAGCCGATATAAGGTTCACACGCCTTGAGGTGTGCGGGTTTCATCACGATGTTGTCTTTCGCCGTACGAGAACTCTGAAAATCCCATTGGTACACGTCCAGTAGCCGTACTCGAACCCGCGACCTCTCGTTTGCAAGCGAGAAGAGTTAGTCGGTTACTTCCTCCGACCAACTGGACCACAAACGCTCTACCACAAACGCTCTTGATAAATCATAATTTTCATTCAACAATTTTCAAGTTTGTGGTGACCTTTTCAGATAAATATTTTACCTACGTACCACAATGCCCGGTTTGCGAAAAAAATCAAGTATGAACGACGAAGCAGCTATATCAATGTTTTTCATAACTTTTATACAGAATGCATTACTATTATAATGAATATCTGTAGTCTGTCTGGACTGCGTGCGCGCTTGTGGTAGGAAGGAAGTGAGATAAGAAATAATCTGTGTTTTGAAACGGTGCCGCATCCTTTTATGCAAAAATTGTGTTATTTATTGTGACAAGTGAACCTACGGCTGGTTGCATACAAAGAACAAATCTCATCAAAAAAAATTACCGCAAGCGTAGTTCTAGTTAGCTCGAGTTGGCATCATTTTACGACCAAAAGTTTAAAAAAAAAATCTGTGAAATATGGTGAGAAATAAAAGCATGCACGCTAACTACGCTTTTCTATGTTTTATTGTATTTTTTTAACTACTCAATACACTAATTCAACGGCATTGTAAAATGAAGTCCTACTATAATATTATAAACGCAAAAGTTTGGATGTTTGTTACTCTTCCATGCAAAAACTACTGAATAGATTTCAACGAAACTTGACAATTTTATAATATATGACAAGTTTATACATCGGAATAACACATAAGTTAGTTAAGCACACCCACGGGAACTGGGGTACGTCTAGTAAGAATCTACTTAATCGCGAAGGAATGAATTGAATGAACATCTACCGTTTTCTGCCCGTTCTCGAGAACTAGGATATTTAGCTTCTCTAGTTCCTATTTTACATTACCTATTAACCTCAAATTGTATGCTAATCATGGATGGCACTGTCAAAGGTATTTACACAAATCTAAAGCAAAATACGCGATAAATAATTTTTTATAATGAAAAGACACAGTTTACAGTTTTATATTCATTATTATAACAAACACAGTCACATACCTTTATGTTTAAACGTGTTTTATATTTATTGCGCACAACGTAAAATTTACTGAGCTCATCTACACATTATCTTATCACAATGTTAGTTACCGTACTCCTCCGAAACGGCTTTACCGATTATTACCAAATTTTATACGCGTATTCAGTAGGTCTGAAAATGGGCTACTATCTATTTTGTATTCATGTACCAGTTGTATTTCTCCCAATACACGGGGTACAAAGACAACTTATTATGGCAAAACAAATGTTTGCCGGGACAGCTAGTTAGATATATAGATTACTTATACTGTTTACATTTTTTGTCTACGCAAATCATGACTAAATATGGCTGGACAGATACGGACGAAATTTCGCCCCAATATTGATAAAAACGTACGTAAGTAGGCTGCACAAGGCCATTAAGAATAAAAACATTTCAAAGAAAAAAAAAAGGAAAACGCTTACCAATTTACAAATAAAAAAAATAATTCCGCAGTTACTCTGTGACGCAACAGATAAGTTATAAGCAAAAGTCGCTAGCAATCCACTATTAGGTTATTTACCTAATACAGCTCAATTTCCCATGATCCCGATTAAGCGCATGTCCTTGATTATACTTTACATTGCAAGAAATCGCTTCAACGCATACACGTAGCTATCTACGTAATAAGGTACATAGTGGCGTAACACAATTCTACTTAGGCGATTAAATTGCCTACAATTATTACTATTACCCACAACGCAATAAGATGTTAGAAAATTAACTGGTTAAGGTCTGCATGACGTATTCTAGCAGTCACAAGTGGCAACATCGTACACTTGGTTGTCTCTTTCATTCTGCATGAGGTAAAACGAAATAGACTATGTTTTAACATGCCACATGAATCTTTCCAGCTCCGTGCACCCGTTTGTAGAACCACATCTGGGAGTCAAGTCTGCTATTGCGAAAGTAGATCGCATTAAATAAGGTACATGTTCTGTACACTGTTGTTTTTAATGAGTAAAGATATGAAATGAAGGGAAGCAGTGAAAACGTTGGCCACGATTCTGATTTGGTGTGGTATGTTGTAGGTCATTCTTAGCGGAAGAAATACATAACCTCACAACCATATTAGGGTGAAAAGACCCTTTGAAGGCATGATTCTTACAGGTCTATCCTGACTAATATCCTGAATAATTTGCTGCTTATCGTGCGTTTCCACCTCCAAAACATGCACAAGAAGTGGATATGGGTATGTAATGCAGTCTCTGTGGCCAAAATAATATATTCAGTTGTACATGAAATACGGAATATTCATATTTTTTTAATATTTTCAGTGGTACTTCCGCCGTATTTCCTACAAAAAAAAAGTAAAAATTATGACTAATTTGTTGACGTGCCTATATCAACTTAATCAGTTTGTTTATTTGGCAAACATTTGACCAGATTTGGAGAACTCCACTATCGTAAAGTTTAGCATAAAGTTAGAGGTAGATAATAATTTTTGAGGAAGGTTTACATGTAGTGTTAGAGCCGTGTGGTGCCAGCGAATAGAATACATGTGTCACCACCCCAGCCCAACTTTTCCCGTCGTGCGGGTCGCCTCGAGGGAACTCTCCAGAGGACGGGCAGCAGCGCTCTGTGTAAGTTAAACCACAACACCACTGCGATTGCCAACCCGCCTGCCAAACGTGGCTATTACTGGAATTTTCCCCCAAATGATCCTGGAAATCATTGGGAGAGGCCCTCGTCCGGCAGTGGACGGCATGTGGCTGATGTTGATGATGATGAAAGACTGATGTTAATGTTAAAACAAGGGTTTTCCAGCTCCAGATTTTGCTATCTACTCATCTATTCTAATATGACATCAATAAAGATAAAAAGGTAAGTTCGTATCGCAAACATCAAAAACTACCAACTAAGAGTTGCCGTGGGGCAGAAAGTAAATAAGACCCAGTAAATAATAAATTAAGCACGGAACGGTCGAACTCGAGTGTCCTACATTTCGAAAAGTAGGTGAAATGAGGAACTTCTTACATATAAAAATCGTGACGAAGTAAACAATAAAGTAATACTCGAAGTGCGTAAGGTACCTACAATATTTGAACATTAAATTGACATTTATACTCTATACTCTACGCACAAGAAATAAGAAACATGTTCCATAAAAACATGTGGTCAACGACTACTTTAACCCCCTCACTGAATTAATTTATAAAAAAAATAGTTTATAAATAAAAAACATATTTTTTAGCCGTGAAGCGTATTTTATTTTGGCAAAACAGTATTAACCGGGTCTGTTAGTCAAGAAATAAATAAAAGTACACCTATCGGATCTAAGAAAAGGACTTTATTTAAAACCACCGAGAGTTTAGTTAGAGTACAGTAAATTCATGCATCACACAGCAATGCATTAGTACACGTAACGTAATTGAAACACGCAAACACAATAATTATATGAACAAAGTCAAATCGATTAAGTATGTTTTTGCGAACATACATCGACACGTTCTAAATACGACGTCGTTGTAAACAAATGTAGGCGCTAAGCATTATACCTAATTAGATCCACGGCTGTTTTACCCACAGATTATCACGTTCCCGTGGGAAATTCGGGATAAAATATAGCCTTTGTGTTATTCAGCAGGCCTTGCACGTGCGTCAATAAAGACACAGAACGGCATAGAAGAAATACGCACTGTGATTGGTTATTATGTCACGGCCCGTGCTGTTTCAACAAATCGCAGCGCGTTATAATTATGTCTTGTCACTTCTTTCTTAAAACGCTGTGATAAGGGGGCTCTAATTTACGTTGCAACGGAATCCATTCAGAAGATTTTTCGAAAAAGAGTAAAAAAAACATTAAAAAAAACATCTAAATTTCCGCGTTAAATAATATGTATTAGTAACATTCCCGTGCTGTACATCTAGGTGTATATATACTAGAGATATTAGCTAGACATATAAAAAGTAATATCACTTTGCACCCAACAATGCCATGCCATTGATAGCTCATTAAAGACGTCCAAAGCCTACTTAGGACTCGTTCAGCTGTGTAATCATGTAAACTTTCATGCCAGCAAACACTATACTGTCACTTGAACTAGTTTTCTATACACATGAACGTGTTTACAAGGTTCAATTGACAAATAGCACACGGTAAACCAACCACTAAGATAATTATGGTCAACGTCACACCACAAACACACAAGAAACGGCTTATAGAAAGACACGCGGGTAGGTACTTCCACGGTAAATGTAGACATCTTAGGTAAACGTAGAGTCTTATCAATGGTTAGAAATCAATGGTAAATTTTAGACAGAAGCTTCTGAGGTAGTATAAGGGTCAAAGTTCTTTAAATTTAAGCTGTCAGATTGCATAATCTTCAAGACCTATTATTCATACCAAAATAACCTTTAAAGTACACCGTTAGATTATTGGTTAAGGTAGATATTCCATCTTCATAATCTTTTCATACAGAGACTCGACAGACATTTGTCCCGTCCTAACTATAAATATTGATTGAGAATTATCAGAACTTTCCGTGCACTTTGTACAACCGCACTATATAGTCTGTTCACTAATTCGAGAGACCATTTGACACTTCGTATCATCGATTTTTCTAAAAATATATTAAATGTTTTGGAGATTATACATTCATATGAAAATTTAAATTCGTCCATTTCATTCGATTATGAAATTACATCTCCATCGTTGAAAACCCGGCAAAATTATTTCGCAAAGTGACAGATCGAACTGTCAAATCGTTAGTCGGTTTAATAAACAGACTATAGTCTTAAAAGGGCATCACCCTGTACACGGACGATGTTAAGTTAACAGGGCAAAATGTTGGCAGTATGTAAACGCAGTGGGAGAAAGTTACAATACAGGTAACATAATATAAAGACAGGTTCAATTACTGTGGACACTTGTACCTTTGTAGTAAACACGGTCGACTTCACCGGCAAATTGTATACGCACTAGCAGGTAAAGTAAGAATACTGTTGTTACGAGAACACTCGTTA
This sequence comes from Conopomorpha cramerella, assembly GCA_012932125.1. Lineage (NCBI taxonomy): Eukaryota > Metazoa > Arthropoda > Insecta > Lepidoptera > Gracillariidae > Conopomorpha > Conopomorpha cramerella. The sequence continues at coordinate 25,134 of SJJU01002348.1, read as the reverse complement.
TTCCTAGAAGTTTGAAAACAGGTCTGACATTAATCGATACCTGAAATTGACTTTTATTAATGAGTTCTCTTAAAAAGACGAACGATCTTAGAATAAAGTGGTTATGTTTGTTGCATAGTTAGTTGTTAGTTGCATATCTTTCGTTCTGCACTATCTCTGACAGTTTGATTTTTAGAAAACACCTCCAGGATCACTTCTTTTTTCTAATTTTGCTTGTGTGTCTTTTGCCCGGCTAACGAAGTATTTTTAAGACAACCAGACCAGAAAATCATGTCTCCAAAGGTTCTGTTTAACGTCCAGTTTCTAGTGCGCTCATTAGATTTAATTTGACATTAAAACTGTCGTCCTTTCTCGTTCTTTCTTACTTTGTGTGTTATGTCTTATGTCAAAAAGGGACAGCTAGCTAGTAAAGACAAATTATCACTTTTTGCCTTCAGGAAACATTACTGACTGTTAACCGATAATCATGAAATTCATGCATACACTTTCATGGACACATCAGAACTAACGTAGGTTATATAATATATTTAATTTTTATTTCTAAATCACCACGGGAATGGAATATTGTGGGTAAAACCGCGGGGCGCAAGACAGTACGAGTATTACAGTCAGTACCGGAGTGCCAAACAAGTAGTCAGCTCAAATGTTCATCAAACGTCAGATAAAATGTGATCCCAAAAGGGTTAAGATATTGTCAAGAAACCAGTGAGAGTTGATAAATATGAGAAACTCCATACGATATTACCGATACAAATATTTCTCTCTCAATGAAGTATAGCGAAGCCACATCAAATTGGCACTCGTTGCAAAGCACGTGAGTCTGCTACATTCACGTGAAAATATATTTACACTGCACAGTGAACATTAAAAAAAATACACATACAGATGTACAGATATAGAATGCACGCGTGGCTCATTTATTTCAATTGAATAATAAATAGGTACTGCCATTCTTTATTTATTCGCATTTAATCTCATTTCGCAACTTCATATGTAATTTAAAATTTTAAAAAATAATAACAATTACACTTCACGCCTTTTAATCCCAATGCGGGGTAGGTAGAGTATTTAACCCAAGGTTAGGGGGTGAGCCCATCGACGCTTGTCAATGTAATATGTAGCATCTTATAGACTATTCTAGACACTCTAGAGTATTTTCCTCTCATTGTTATCATGGGAATCCGTTCCTACTCGTACCCTCTAAAACCTCACAGCGACCGACCACTCAAGCGTTTTCGGGGCTCCAGGAACATCCAGAGCTACTAAATCCAAAGGTGTTCCCAGCCGCGCTATGCCCTCGTGGACAATTTCCAGGATAATGCCAATACCAAATTCGAATATAAATAAATATTCATAGATAAGACAGGGCAACATCTATAAGGCCTGTTAGTACTTCACAATTTTACGTCACAGGGGATAATTAATGTACAAACAGATCATTTAGATGAACTACGCACCAAAGTAAAGGTCGACCAAGGTCCAACAATGCCACTAATGTGGCTGTACACAAATAGGCACATAGAAACAGTGAAAATACATGTAAGATAACAATATGCAACGCCGTAATAGCCGTGTGGTGACGTCACCACCCTAGCCCAACTTTTCCCGCTGTGAGGGTCGTAAGAGGCGACCGAGGGAACCCTCCAGAGGACGGACAGCAGCGCTCTCTGTGAGTTGAACCACAACACCACTGCGATCGTCAACTCGCCTGCCAAGCGTGGCGTTTATTACCATAATCCGCAAATGATCATGGAAATGATTGTGGGAGGTCCTCGTTCAGCAGTGGACGTCATGTGGCTGATGATGAACAATATGATATGCAAAGGAATCTTTAAATGTATACGCTATAAACGCGCGTGCGTTTGGACAGAACATAGCACATGTTCTTCTAGTCTTAATCGGTGCTTATCAGGCAAAGGTAATAAATAAAGTAACACGTCGGCCAATAACCACTTTGCAATCTCATCGTTCTTTTTACGTCGCTGACCAGACAAAACTACCCTAACTTCTTAATCATATTACAAAAATGTCCAGTCTTCTTCCAAATTTTTTTTTGTCTGTTCTCAATCAGTTATAAAATGCCACATACATTTCTAAACGGGTATTGCCGTCAATCAAGATTGACACTGAGGTCAATTATTTGGACTGACCTGCCGTGACGTTTTTTTTTTTTGTCGCAAGGCCTTGGAGGCAAATCGACGATCAATCAGTTCATTTTTAGACATCCTTGAACCTCATTTATTTCTCATTGTGAAACTATTACTGTGTTACGTTAGGTGCGCTCGTATGTTCTGTAAATTTCGGCCTATAAATAACGGCACGCCGCTGACTTGGCTTCGGGCCACGCTGGGTAGGTATGTAAACATAAACGTACTTACAAATAATGAACTTTGTATCAGGAATTAGAGAATTTACCAAATACCTATACATAAATAAATAAATAATTTCGCCAAAGCGTACGGTAGACTATCGAAACCTATGTAAATAATAGTGATTTTACAAACTCCAAAAGTTTGATGTCTAGATTTTGCTAGTACATGTCCAGGTTGACTTCTATCACTTATATTTTAGTACGTTTTTTATTATTTAGGTAACTTATTTGAACATCAGACACTTTTGTAACATGTAAAAAAAACAATTAAACAGTTTACTACCTACTCTACTACCTTCAATACTGACGGCTTAGAGTTGTCACATCGTTGACATTTAAGCCCCCCCCCCCCTAATACAGCTAGCGCCATCTGTCATAACTAAGAGTAACGCGGGCACAACATCTCCCACTAGTTTTTTTTATAGTCGGCGTGATCTAAAAAGCGAAAGCGAATCGAAGGAGAAGAATTTACACATTGATAATGCCCATGAACATTTTTTTAGAACGGATGTAACTGACAACTGCATGTATGGCGGTATTATAAGTGCAGTGTGATTGTTCTGTGCATCGTTTCGATTATACAGTTAGATGTAAAAAAAAATATAATATGCTCCGCAGCAGTCACTTTGCACGGCGAACAAAAACGTTTCGTCATGTCGAAACATTGTATGCATTGACTGTTACTCATAAAACATTTACGAACACTTTAATTGATGGTACCAACATTACACTCATAAATCGGTTCTAAAATAAATCGAATTTTTACAATATTGTACAACACTGTCAGCCAGTGGCGTGCACTGGCTTTTACAACAAGGTAGGCAGTAATCCCCAAGGATTCACACAGGTAATTTGTCTTGACGAAATAAAGGTACCTACATATCTACTCACTCATAAAACACAGGACCTTCGTTAGTCTATTTCGTGAGTACAACAAAAAAGTATCTAGCAATAACTCTATTATTAGGTCGTGTAGCCAAAATACTAAGGTAGGCAGTGTCTTTTTGCCTATATGGTATGCACGCCACTGCTGTCAGCCTATGCTAGGCATGAAATTCTACCTGTCAAAATTTGCTTCTTAGATGACGCCGACTATAATAATCTGTCAGAGGGGACATGTTGCCAGCATTTCGGAAACCCTGTCACACTGGACGGGCTGGATTTAACCCAAACCCATAGTCAATATTACAAATTAATTTAATAGATTAGAAAATATCATGTACACGTTACACAGGCCTTTTACAACAAGAATAGAAAAATCCTGGGGGTTTTTCCTTCGCCGCATAAGATATTGGTACCATAAAATACATAAGGAGAATACAATACATATTTCAAACATTGTAGGTTATTTTGTTTTCTAATTACGTGTCATTGTTCCTAACTACTGCTATTCATTTTGAGTATACTTGTGTAGGTATTCCACTGTGTATTCTATTCTACCTTCATTCAGTCTTAATATTTGAAAGTAACTTGTCTTCTCTCAATCTTTTCCTTTTTGGTTTTTATTTAATTTGTTTAGTGACAAAACCTATTCAAAAACCCATGAGCGTCATAATTAAAATAATTAATTCAAAAGAAAGTAGCTAAGTAGCTAAACACGAGACTTGAGATTGCTTTTATAAGTTAATTATATTGTCCACGATTTTATAATGACATGACAAGTATTTTTTTTACGACAGAACATTCGTGATTGTAACTCACGCAAGTGAAACTGCAGAACTTCACTAGTATGTAAAAATATACTCAACACTAGATCATCTACCCAAGAATCTGGTCATTATGCCTATGGCTGAAACTTATATGAATATCGTTAGACATTAAGGCAAATTTTTCACTTGTCACAATAGAACTCCACCTTAATGATGTTTTAGTGACACAGGAAGTGACATCAAAAGTGATAACTCCGCCAACCGTAAATACATACTACAAAAAAATACCTACACTTCCTATTTTTAATTATCGGGCGTACACATAAACAATATAGTTATAAACAAACGAGCACACATATCTTGCCAAATCGCGCACCGATCTAGATTTCTACGTTTATTATTTGACTTTATTATACGAAAAACTAGAATATTTATTATTACGCCGATAAAAGATTACAAAACATCGATAAGCTTCGTCCGACCTCATTCGATCGAGAACGGCGTCGCAAAAAAAAAAAAAAGAAACCAAACACAAACCAAAACAAATCCACGACAATACGATAAGCTAATGACCTGAATAGGCAACGAGAATAATTTGTACGAAAGTGAAGGCGATATTTATAACTTGTACTGAACTACTGGACTGAAAAGACTCGTTCCGTTAGTTTTTTTTTTTTTTGCTGCAACTGGTCTGTAGTCTCAGTACTTCGGGTAATTTCATTCGAGTTTAAACTATAATTCAGTATTCTTTATTGTGTCAAATAAAGTAGGTACATAACATTTAAGCAGCTCTACATATATATGGGCACTGTTCCTGTTAGGGCGTTGCATATAATAACTTAATTCAATTCAACGTCTACATTTGTACGGAAGAAGGGTCATTTTAATTTTGAACTAATTATGACAGATGCCAAGTTGACATGTGAACAACACCATAAAATAGGGTATTTTTTAACTAATTACGTATGATTAGACTACTGTTACTAAATGATAATCCAACCAGACTCTGAAAGTTTTCACTTGTTTCGAAGTAGTTTGTCAACAGTCACGAATATAAGGCGTAAGTGTATGAATCTACATATATTTAAAAGAATAGGCAATTAATCATGATCATTACTTGACACGGTTCTGTAGTAACTTGCGTCATTAATGAGGTCTGTGCCCTCCTTGCAAACTTTCTTCGTTTGTATGACTTTTGAAAGAACGCGTAAGGATGTTTCAAAAAACATTGCAAAAATGAGAAATTCGATGACACTACAGTATACCTGTCAAATAAACGAAAATTCCCCATTGCCCGGCCTGCGTCACTAGTCTGTCACCGGTAACTGAAAGGGGGGTGACGTTTGCTGTTCATTGAGATACAAGTCATCAACTAGAGATATGCTAGACAATACGAGACAATTGTGAAAGTAAACACTTTTGAGTCGCTAATCATTGAACTGAGAATAGCACAGAGCAACGACCTTGGAACTAAATATAATAGCCGCCAGAATTATCCAAGAGTTCAGAGTTCAAGTTGAAAAGACCGTGAAATCAATTTCCTTGTTTCTTTCGAAGATTTAAAAGCTAGTTAACACGTTCTAGTCTTTGATTTGAAAATCAGAAATCTATCTATTTAATTTTTGTGCTTTAAGATAAGATCAGCTTGTTACAAGTTTTTCTAACCTCATTTTAATATGCATAGAAATGAAAGTCCTGACTCATTCACTGACTCACAAAAGCCCAGGCCATTGTACCAACCTAAATATTAAACATTTTGCTCAGAGTTGACATACATAGGAATTTTGGTTTATAGGTTTGAGATACTTAAAAAATAAACCACGTCTGGTGCGCCTATTGTGCGTGACCAAAGTCAAATCAAATCGTTGGGTTAATTAAAGGTAAATTGTCGCCATTTGTCCACTACCTACCAAAGGAAATACAAAAAAAAACTCACCTTGAACTCCAAATCGTCAGGATGCCCCGTCGAGTAGTCGAACAGCGCAACCGCGTACGGTTCCTCTGTCCCATTTTCAAAACTGCTATCGGAGGTTCCATTTTCGAATCCCTGATCGAAGTCATCCGGCCAGCTTGTAACTGGATTGTCGTCGACGATGGGCGGCGGCGGCGGTGGAGGTATTGTAGGCATGGGTGGTGACGTTTCACGGTCTGGAGAATCTTCGCTTTCCCATTCTAGTGGCTTGTCATCCTCCTGCGAAGAAAGTTTTCCGTTGTGTAGGTGTCATATCTCGAAACGTTCCGGATTCTACTTTCAATTTTTACAATGCATATAATTTAACAATGCAGCTCACAGCTTTTGGACTATACCTACTTGACTTTGATTTTGAGTAAAATATTTAATTTAGTGACACAAGACAGGTTGTTGTATGTTGCGGGTTTTGATTTCCGCTTCCAGAATAATGCTTTGAAAATAAGGCATATTATATTCTTATGAGTGTGAAATGTATGGTATATTATTTGTGTCTACGGTGAAGGAGGTACGCATACCACAAGGTGTGTGGACCCTATAACGGGGCTGGGATTAAATTCGGTTCGTGAAGCGTAAGCACTTTGTTAGTAAGCGCTTTTTCCAACCCCCTTTTGGGAAAAGGCGTAATTTGTATTTGTTTTTATTTAAGTACTAGTGGACTCGACAGACGTTGTCCTGTCTCAACTATATCCAGGGTGGCCTGTGCCCAGCAGTGGATGTCATTTTTTTCTTTCATAAGAACCTTCGGCTGTCATTAGTGAGCACAACAAAAGAAGAATTAGCGAAATCGTCCACCCGTTCCGGAGTTACGTCGTGACAACGAAAAGTGGCTTTGGTTTTATATAATAGATTTGTGTCTAGGATTGACATTTTAATGCTTACAAGTGGTCCAGGAGTAAACTGTTCCGACATCAGAACGGAAAATATAGTTACTTAGCATTACGCACGATAAAAGGTCATATTCAGGTATTTTCCGCGTTTTTAATTTCTTAGATCACGATGACTTACATCATCGTCCAATGCAAATTTATAGGTACTACGGGTGTTATCTAGGCAGATTTACGAAGGTAATATATTTCAGAAATCTCTTACTGAGACGTAAAAATATAGACAGAAAACGAAATGGGTATTCTTAAAATGTGTATAACTAGTGGTCCCGACAGACGTTGTTCTGTTCTAAGAAGTACAAATATTGATTTCGAATTAGCATAATTCCCTGTGTAATTATCTTATATTTCATTTTAAAAGAAGCTTCCCTTTACATTCCTATGCATCACAAAAAAACAAAAAACGTATTAGAGAAATAGGCCCAGCCGTTCTCGAGTTCCGAGCTTAGCAACACTTTTAGCGATTCCTTCTTATATTATTTTCCCTTCAACATTGCTACTACTAAGCACCAAATATGCAAACTAGATGTGACAAATTAGAACATTTCTAGTTTACCATGTCTCCCAGAGTTTTAACTTATAATGAAAATAAAATGGCGTTCTTTTTATACTTACCTAAATGACAGTTTACAAATAGAACCTAAATTACTTAAATAGGGATTAATTTTGTTCAGATACTATAAAGATGTCTATCAGCCGTGCCGCTGACATGATAATATGCAAACTGTTTTTGAAGCAATTCTAGTGCTTGTTTTGTTTAGCTTAAGGTAGCTAATGCGACGTACTGTTAAGTAGTATAGCGCACGCTCACTGTATCTACATCACAATGTATGAGCTCTGGTCACGCACTGTATGCCGACTGGATTAAGGCTTTTGCCACGGCCAAAATATTGTAGTCATTTCCGACCTACTTCATGAAAAAAAGTCAACCTAAAAATTCTTTAATGATTGTGAAACGATGTCTGTCATTTTACGAAATACGACTAGTCCAATCCGTAGTCGGCGAATTTTATTTTATTTCCAAAGTACAATCCGCGCGAATTGGAGCATAGCGCTGGGTATTTTATGTATTTATAATATAAGGCACACACATACAAAAGTACGTAAACTAAAGCTAAAGGGTAGAGTATATTATGTTGCCTTTATTATAGGCCACCACCGCATTATAAAGTTCAAAGAAGATTGATATGTCTGTTAAATGACACAAAGTTTATATCGACTTGCACATGACAGCATACTTCGCGACGTGCCGTAAGCCCGGTCATCTATCAAAGAAGACAAGCAAATGTGAACCTTATCATCTAAAATCCTAGTGGGGGTGTATAGATCCTTTGGAGACATGATGTCTGTTAGTAATTTTTAGCATGTAACAATGACAGGTATGGTCCCCAAGGTTCCATCTATAGTAGTTGAATAACCATTTATGGTTACCAATCTTGGCTTGAGTTTTCCCACAATTATAAACGTTTTATTTGCATATAGTAGGACTGACTACATTTCCATACACAAATAACCAACTTGCGTGACACGACTTGAGTTAATGTATCCCTTTTGCACGCAAACCGAATGAAACAGTTGATATCGAGCGATAGTCTTACGTTTGGCGTCACAAATGTCTGTCAAAGTTAAGCGTTATGTAGTGAAAACTTACACGAAGCCACGAGTGACATAAAAGTACTACGTGGCTTCTTGGAGAAGCCAGGGTGGATAGAATAGCGTTACCCTCAAATACGCAAAGTAGGCACACAGGTTGCTAGGTCACGGAACCTGGAAACTAACTAACTCTGTAGTTTATACTCGTCGTCATGTAAGTGCGTAACTACAGCGAAGTCCACGCGAAGCACTAGATGCTTCGATGCTCTTCCGCTCTCAGCGATACGATATACCTCTAATACCTTAAAATATTTCGGAGCCATATTTGGTAGTTAGCTTCGGCACGGAAAGGAAATACTAATTTCGAAGCCATACTAGTTCGTAGCCAGCAAGAAATAGGACTAAGGGGCGATGATAAAGAGAGTGACGAAATCGCTGAACGTTCGGTATAGTTATATTATGATAATTGCACTACCGTTTTTAGATTAGCACAAGAAAAGTCCTAGTTTGGGTGGGGTGGGTACATGTAGTGTTGAAATGTTTTATGACGTCAAGAAAATCAAAACACCAGAATAGGTGTATGCTGAATTCGCATACTATATACTGCCATCCAGCATGACTGTGGTTACAAATCACGTGCCATTTGAACAATCTGTCATGCAATTGGTCACAGCTCTCTTAAACAATGAAGGCAGGATGTGACCTTCGTACTTCACGAGGACTAATATTTAAATGTTGGTCCAAGCCTATGGGCTCTAAAACATTACAAGTTAGCCTACAAGTAATATTTATTTTGGCTGGATATTTCGTATTTTGCAAATGTTGATTAAATAAACGCGTTATATATTATCTCTTCGAATCACTTTTGTCAATACTAGATAATAAACGATGCATGAAACAACTACCAGAGCAACATAAGTACTGCGTGTAAAGGACCCCGAGAAATTGTCTTCGAAACGTGGTTGGGATCGTCGTTTCTAAGACCATTGCTCCTTTTACATGCAGTAGACATCAAGTTAGTTGTAGAACAAAATAATGTAGGCATTTTTAAACAACCCTAATGTGTTCTAATGAAATGACAAGCAATCATGAGTTGTAATCCATTTGGTCATTGGGTACTGCAAATTATTTAATTGACACTAATTAGTGGCAATCAGTATTCTTCGCGGTAGCTGTCTCAATGACGTGGGTACTTAGTCTTGCAAAACCATAAAATTCAAGGTTTTTTTACTTACAAAAGCATTGGAGAAACTGTTGACTTTCTGTATCGGCGTAGTGACGTTCAGGCTCATGTTGGCGACGGCGAGAGAGTTCCCGAGGGGGTGCTTCAGGATGGTAACACTGTCAGGTGGCTTAGGCCTCGCCGGCTTAGCCCGTATTATAGTGGGCCCATTCACTGGCGCATATATTTGACTACTTTTAGCACTTCCCGTATCAAACAAGTCTTTACTAAATACTGGCTTTTTCATCACTGCAGGTTTACTATTCAAATTTGGAGGCGAAAAGGGATCGACGGAAACAAAATCGTCCATTGTGTCCTCTTTGCTGATTGGTTTTCTGGAGCTAAGGAAGAGGTCGAAGTCGTCTTCGAAGCCGCTTTCCGCTTGCGACGTGCTACCGCCGTTGAAGGCATTGTGGTGATTCGTGGAGCTTGTGGCATCTGAACCGAAGCTGTCCACACTCAGGCCGTCGCTGCTCGACCTGGTGGTAAACGTTGGCGAGCTCGGCGGCGACGACAGATCTATCAACGTACCGGTGTTCAAACTCTTCGGTTCACATTTGGGAAACATTCGACTCGAATCGACTTCACTGGGAAAGTCTGTTAGCAACCCTTGATTGTTTATACTGCTTTGGTTTTGTGAGGCATTCTTGTTTCTCCTGGATAGCAAGTTGCTTAGGACTGTTGGTCTGCGAAGGAAATGTGACGGTTTGTTTGGTATGTCTGGCTGGTTTATCTTTGGTGGCGGCGGGCGTGGCGGCGGCTTCTTCTTCTGTGCGTACTGAGGGTTTGGTTCGAACACGTCGGCGCCGAATGGGTCGTCATTCCAGTTTGTGACTGGAGAGTACCGGTTCACAGCAAACCCTGGTGCCGGTGGGGCCGGTCTGGTTGGACCCTTCATCATGTCTGCAGACAAAACAAAATTGTTTTAACATTGTGTTTCAGCTATGGCATGCTAAATTGCATCAATTTTTTATTTCTATTTCAATTTGTAATTCTAAGTATTAAATTCGAACTATGTTTAGAGAGTTCAAGGGATAGTGACAAAACTGCATCCAAAAATTCTACCTCAATTAATTAATTATTACTGTGTTTGCTGACTAACCATTAATTTGGTCACAATTACTTAGCAGTAATTACACTAAATTATTTATATAGAATTTTCATGGTAACTAATTTTAATGATGGACTAATGATCATTACAATAAAAGTATGAATATCGTCAGAATATCTATCTCAGTTATAAAAAATATACACCATAAAAACAAACTAAAACAGAATTAATTTACTTTAATGCTCTGACTAGAAGTCAATTGCCACCAAAATTGTATATATATGGGTTCCAGTATTAATACAATAGTTTTTTGATAGGCTGAGAATGTAAAAAAACCAATGAAATGAATTATCAATTTGACTGAAGTTATGACCTGCCTACAAGTCTATTGTCACTTAAGTCCTCACCAAGGACTTTTTCCTGCGGAAAATGGTCAATGAAATTGCATTTAAGTCAGTTTATGTTACATGAAGCATTGAAATAAATAAGTAAACACAACAAATTCAGTACAATAGATAACATTCATATTCAATCCATCAAATTTAAATATATGCCAGATCAGGAACAAAAAATAAAGTGTCATATAATATTATTACTATGTAGGCAGTATGCAACTGTTTGCACCTTTGTAACTAATTACTGAACCCTATTCAACACTTATTGTGATTTTGGGACTTAAAACAAGTTGCAAGTTTCTAAAATTGCTACAAGACTAATGTAACACTTCTGATTATTTGTTTCTGGTGCATTACTAGTATACCTAACATACACTATAATATAGTACAACTCCAGACTTGTATGTTAATTAATTTATTTAATGTGTATAAAAACATTTGTTAAAACAACAACGTTTTTAAACAGGAGCGGTACACATGTATTCTAGACCTAGATAAGCCTTTTCCTTTAAAAGATGACTACTTACTTGGAAATTCCAATTTGATTTGACACAAATAAAAAAAACTTTATAATATTACAGTAATTTAAAAAAACAGTCACTGAACACTTGTTTCCTATTCTAGATTTTAATTAGCACTGAATAACTAAGCTCTCAGGGCATCAACTGCACATCCTTTTGTTGACACAAATGTTTTTGTATTATATTGTTCACATTATCAATATCATTATCTATAAAGATCAAATACCCATGTCCACCCACCCGGTACCTACGTAAGAGGACTGGTCCGGCAACCACACCGCACAAAGACTGCGTGCCAGGCACGGCTGAGCACCGCGCGCGCGGCCTTGATGAAAAGTCGTTATATTGTGTGAGCGACGTAAACCGTTAAAACTGACAAGTGCACAACACTATAAGCACGAAAATACAAACAAAGGTACACAAAGGGTACAATAATAATTTAAGAATTTCCCACTTACCCTGATTGAATGGATAATCCATTTAATTACACTCGAACGAAACACTTGTTCCAGGTAAATCGTGTCAGATGGTTATTGTTATGATTGTGCGCACACGATAAATATACTTTTCCGACGTCTTGATTGATAAATTAAAAAATACTAAGGATCCAAATAGTTATAGATTTCTTGTAGTCGATAATTAGAATAACGACGTAGAACAGATGTAGTACCAACGTTTATCGTAAATGACGCATCTTGCTTGCCCCTTTCGTTGTAGACATTTTTCGATTCCTCATTCACCACAACAAGGTGAAATTCAATAGTACAGTACAAGATTCTCTCTTTTTCTTTCAAAGCAAATGTTTACAATGTAAGAATGAGATAAAACATGAACGTATCTCGCAAAGTTCACAATATTTTTTAAACATATGTGACTCGAATGTTATGTACTAAAGCGTTTGCCAAATCGTTAAATAAAAATTAAGTTCCTAAGTACTTTCGCCTGTAAATTCGCCACCTGTTTGTCCCGACCCTTCGTTTTGTACTTGGATGAATCACAATAGTCATAATATTAATTCTATATAATACTTTATACGCCTAAATATTTTTGGAATATACGCAATAATAAACCAAGCCTCATAGATCTCGTAAAAAAATATATTCTATTGACACCAGTACCGCTTGATGTAACTGTCAAACCAAATGTCATAAACAGCTGATCATGATCACAGATCACAAAAGTAACACTTATGTGTGCATCATCGTGAAAATAGAGTTGAGTATTGAGAGTTACAGTGGCGGCACCTGTTACTTAGCTCAGAAAATACAAAGGACATGGCCAGTTTTTGCCTCAAGCATGTATAAAGAAAACTATAACCTATCACTTTTACGAAATCAGGCAATATTTATCACGTATAGCATAATTATCTTGATAGAACATCCGTGATTTTTAAATAAAGTGTAATTTTTAATTTGATATTCCTTTTTTCGGTGTATCTAGACATCAACCAGCAACCGAGCAACGTTCATTTCACATTTTTTTTTATATTTAAATTTAAACGATTTATAAAAGCTAAGGCGAGGCCCTATATTTCATAATAATATGAACTTAGTTAGTACCTACTAAGTTCAAGTGTGTAAGTGTCTACCTGGACATACATTAAATTATTAATACATTAAATTAAAATAACATGTTAAGGCGATAGTAGGCTCAGACCAAATACATATAAAATGATCGTTCGTCTTCGGAATCGTTCTTTTGTGGGTTTTGGTTTAAAAAAATTTCGTCATTCAGGCAGTCATCACATTAAGTTGTGTAGCCTGTGGTGTACATTTCAGTGCTGCCATCTGTTAATATGAATACGTACTAATATATAATACGACATAATTAAAACTCACTAGGAAAAAGTATTTTGTAAGAGGTAATGACGTGACTCTTTAAATTAGTATGATTGTATTGCACTTAAAGTTACCAAATTGTATGAATGTTCAACGCGCAGCAGATATTGTTAAGTGTTCTGTGGTATTATATTATGAGGCTATGAGCTGCCCGACACCATCCGACACGTTCATCACCATCACAGTACACAATTCTTTAGCAGTAGAAAAAAATACAACCTTCTCTAAGTTTCCAATATACTGTAAGAAATGAAATTCGGTGCTGAAAATAAGGAAATACTATCTAAATCACAATGTCTAATCTTATGTTATTGGATTTGCCTGTGGACATTTTAATACACATCTTTAAATATCTATCAAATCCAGATCTTAGGAATGTGATGATATGTTCCAAAACATTCCACAATGTTTTAAGTGCAGATAATGTGCTATGGAAATATGTTACGAGGCATAAGCTTGTTATCAACAAGTCATGTACAACAAATAGTAAAATGTTGGTATAAACTGGTATAAACATTACAGTCTAGTATAATCTGTACAAAACACCATTATTTGTTTTAAAATTTGTGATATTTCAGAAACCACTCTCCACTATCTTGGTATAATAAATGCAGAATATCGCACAATTGGATAACGGGAATTTACAGAAGCAAAGTGAGTCATAAAAACTATATAAACGCCTATAGATGTCATAACAATAAAACATCTATTGCGTCTATTTTACTGTCCGCCAATGTGTTATTATTAATTGTCTGTGTTTTCTCAGATTGTACTACATCACAGGGAGAGATATATGCCATGGTTACAGTATATAAATAAGTTTCTTATTTTGTCACTTGGTTCGGAACTTCGATGTTACAGTGTCTCTAATAAAGGATTCCTGCAAAATCGTGATATACTATGGTCATTAGAAGTGCCAAAAGTCCTGAGGAGGGATGTTCGAACAAATGACATATCAAGATTCATTTTGAACAGAAATCACCTTGTATGTGGAAATAGGTATGTGCTGTATGTAGTTATAAATCTGCAGAGATAGTTAGTTTTACTCATTTATAGCTTTTTACTAAGTTGATTATAATTAAAACTCTTGTGTAATGTATTTGGATACTAAGAAAATTCTAAAAATGATTAGATACAGCCAGGAACTGATTTAAACAGAATAGCTAATAGAATATTTATAAAAATATGAATACCTCAGCCATATAAAAAAACATAAAAGTTATTTGGAATTGAGTTCAACCAGACATCCAAATTAAAGAGATTTAAGTTGATCCTTGAAGCTGTAATTTATTAATCACACAAGTAACTGGCATAATAGCCCCTTTTTCCAAAAATATTGATTTCATGGTACCTATAGTAAAGTATGTCTATAACAATGTCTCATACATTTCAGAGATGGTTGTGTGGCTTTGTATGAATTCAAAAACAATAATTTTCACCAGAAACCAAGATTGTTATATCACATTCAAGATTGCCACCAAAATGGTACTGTTGAAGTATCCTCTGTAGAGTTAGTTAATAAATCGCCGACACATTTAGTTATATCAGCATCATACAACGACCCAGACTTGAAGTTTTGGCGTTCAGAGCCTAGTCAAATAAATACTGGTCTGAATACGGCTATTGAAGGTAATTACTGTCTCTTTCTAATGTAGAAATAAAAATAGCACATAAATCTCAGGCCAAACTTAACTAGACTGCAAGCTTTGTAGCACCTTCAGTCTGATGTTCTTCTGGCTCCAAACTGACACTTTTAGTGCCAAAATTATAGTTTTAATCCAAGGAGAGGAATGTTATAAAGTAACATTATGCTAAGGGAAAATCTTGATGTTACATCATAATGTATGTACCTATGTATGTATGTAAAGTGGCTGGGTTATCAATATTTCCTTACAGATTGACAGTTTATCTATAAACACATTTATAACCCAGACATTATACCTAATAGGTACCTACATATTATCTAAAATACTTATGTGTAAACCGCAATATCGCTATAAGTCATTTTGCTCTTCAGAACTGAGGCGTTTACAAATCCCAGGTTGCAGTGGCTTAAAATGCATCTCTTTGGACAGTGGTCAAAGGAAATTGGCTATAGGCGTGTATGGAATGGAGGCAGGAATCATCATAATGGATATTGAAACGTAAGTTTGTGTGTGGTTTAAGTTACGGCGATGTTCATTTAAACTAGATTGCTCAGGGCATTCTGCTTCTGGGATGTCGTTCGCGGATTCCGCCATAAAGCCAATAAATCTACCTGCTCAAGAGTCGCTTGATCATAATTAACACTTTGACGACCAGTAATCGGCTCTAGAAGTCATAAAAAATAAAATACTCTAGTATCTATTTGACTGTCCTTAAATGTGTAAACTCCCTTTAAGTTTCAGAAAACGGGCCCTAAAGTAGACCTCCTAGCACAGCACTCCAAGAAATAAGTGACAAGACATATAACAACGCACTGCGATTTGTTGAAACTAGCTGAGTTGCACATAGCGTGACATAACAGCCAATCAGAGCGCGTGTTTGTTCTATGTCATGTCTTTCTTGAGGCGCGTGCTAGGCCTCCTGGTGTTCCGACGATCTGATAAAAACGGCCAGCCCACATTGGCTGAGAAAGGCACAAAGTCGATTATAGATAGTTAGGCGCCTGTAGACGGTTCCATGTTAGCTGCGGTAGACGTTTTTCATTTAACAAACTTAATTTGGCTCAGTTAAAACAATGGCATTCATTAGAAAATCATAAAAGTCGTACCTATACCTATACATTTCTGCTGCTTGAGGTCAGTTATTTTAACCTTGTCTTTGACTTTTACTTTGAATTAAGGGGCTACGTTGTTCTGAATTTAACTTTGATCTGATGCAGGAATGTGTTGTCTGCATAATTTAAAGCAGAAATCTGCTTTCTTTATTTAGGTACCGACTCTAAAGAATATGGAATTAAGACTTTTTGGCTTCGAAAGATTCGTAAAATTCAGAAAAACGTATCCCCTTAATTCAAAGTAAAAGTCAAAGACAAGGATAAAATAACTGACCTCAAGCAGTAGAAATGTAGGTATATAGGACTTTTATGACTTTCTAATGAATGCCAATGTTTTAACTGAACCAAATTGAAATGGAAAGAAGTTACTTCCACAATACCTATTATTGATATTAACATACCTACTATAAGAGGTACCTCATGCATGTGTGTATTGTTACAGTGGGAAATGTGTGCACAAAAGCGGTTTGTCAAGCAGCAAGAATCGCAACCATATCCGCGATATTAGTTGGCACGACGCCAACGTCGCCACGTACGTGACGCACTCGGGCCGTCTGCAGTCGTTTGATAACAGATCTGGTGCAGTGGTAGGTACAAATGACGCTTCAAACACAACGAACCTTGAAATGAAACATTAAAAAAAATAGTTTACTATTTTCTCTAAAGATGTCGCTACGGTGTTCAATGCCGATCATCAATCATATACATACAATGCATATTCTAATGAGAAGTTTTGTAAAAAAATCAATCTGTCAAAGATAGCGAGAAACGAAAGAGATGCAACTAGGTACTTTATTCTATGATCATTCGTCTTCGGACGTGTTCTTTTTTTTTTAGGGAAAAATTCCTCATTCCTGTCTAGAAAAATAAAAACTTAGTTAATTTTTTCAGGTGCATGATACCTCGGATCCATTCCGATCAACGTTGTATTGTGTGAGGACGGATGGTGATCACGCCATAGTCGCCGGCTCGTCGGAGTACTCCCGCTGTGTTCTCTATGACAATAGATGTAAACACCATACACAGGTGGGTAAATAACACTCGAGTTACTTTGGGTAACACTTCCGGTTCTTTCAAAATAAAGTTTGGTTATCATTATTTTTACAGGCTTTGACAGTTTATTTAGAATGCTGATAACGGATCGTAATGAAACCGGAAGTGTTACGTTAGAGCAGCCCTTGACTGTACATACTTACAACCTACTAAATCTAGAAGAAAAAGTTAAATGTTAGTAGCGTAGGGAACAGGAGCATTGGCCTGTCTCGTTTAATCTAATGAGGATTTTTCTACAAAAGTCAATCTGTCAATGATAGTGGGAAACGAAAGAGATGTAACGACACAACTGCAATTACACAATGAACAGGCGTTTGACCACCCTCCTGCCTGATCTTAAGCAGCGATGTGGCCTAAGATGGAGCACACTTGTTCAATAGGTCCTATTTACCCGCAACTTGAAGACCTTCAGACTGTACGCGCAGGAATCAGACAGACGTCCGGCAAGTCATTCCACTACCTGGCGGTTCGCACTATGAAAGTTGTTGTTTGCTAAGCTAAGCTGATGCTCTCTCTCTCTCGCTGAAGTCTCGTCATGATATACCAAGATCATCTCATTTAAGTTTTGGAGAACTAGAAAATGTTATCTTGTATAATAAACTTAATTCTAGTCGCACTTTTATAGCAAGTTTCTATTTGTTTCAGATGTATTTTACGCAGAAAAAATGTTCGCCGATTTATTGTTTAGATTTTGACTCCACAAAGTTAATTGCTGCGGCGGATATAAGTGTAGCGATGCTGAATTTCAACGTCAATATTGCCAATGCACAAATCAAGGACTATTCGCATGTTTTTGAATATGTTGAAGAATCAAGTTAAATTAAAATTAATTTGAAAGAAAATAAAAATTTACTGTGATGGAACCACGCAAAAATGTTTTTGAACGTAACCTAACCTCAAAACTTTCCCACCTGACTTTGACACAAGACAGTTGTCAAACAACAACAAAACAAAAATTATAACCTGAGTGAGATTATAATTAAAGACCGAAGTCTTTGCAATGGCATAACAAAATCTTCATTATTAGTCACTACAAAAACCATCCCGGGCCATCATGTTTAGAAATAGACTGTTCCAGATTCTAAGTTGTGCATATAAATATCCTAGTAGATCCGTATTGGCGAAAATCAGAAATGTTACCCCAGTACCATTGGGATTTCTATTGAGTGTTGGTTGCCAGCAAAATCCAGAAAATCACACACACACCTGGGATGAAGATAAGCTTGAGCATGATTTCTTGATACGCCAAGCAACAACTGTGAATGTGAATGCAGCATCACAACTTCTTACAATTACTTTAGTTGCTATTCAAGATACAAGTGAAAGGTAAATGCTTAACATATTCCAACACAGCCAATAATAATACACAAGCGTCATAGTCCACATTGCTGCTTAACATCAGACAGGAGGGTGGTAAATTATCCTTTAAGAAAGCTTAGACATGTTTATTAAAATTATTGATTGGGAAAATTTTTGAACTATTAGAATCTATTCTAATTTAAAAAGGAAAGATATTCTATATTTATTACTAATAAACTTCAAAACTACAGGTTTAATTTAAATAATTAATTCACCATTTAGAATGCACATTTATCCTTATGGAACAAAATTTTAAAAATCACCATCAATTGGAGAATAAAGTGTTGATAAACTCGCATGGTACAGCTCATTATAATACTACATGTTCACTGTGTGTAAAAGGTCCTGAGAAATGGTCTTAGAAACTGAAGCTCGTCAATATGAACAACTTTTACTGTGGTGACAATGCAGGGAAATGAAAAAAGCACAACAATGTTTCTAAGACTATTGCTCAGACTTCTGGGTGCTTTTACACAAAATAGATGCTTATTTTGTCATACATTTGCAATAACCTTTTATGCCCTTGTCACTATATACTATTTATTGGCATACAACTTTTCCTGTAGTACAGTCTGCCAAGAAAGTGTATCAGTTTTTATGAACACTTCCTCATTTACTTATTTATAATGTGCAGGGAAAATATTGAATAACAGTCACTTTGACCTTGCCACCATTTCTTTCCCGACCATGCAACCAAGAGATGCCATTGTAAGAAAGAGTAGTAAATCTTCCTGTACTACCTAGACTACCTCTACAGTAATCTTGCTACTCTGCATACCATAATCTTTCTCATTATGTATTTCTAGACACAATATTTTGAGCAGATTCCCCAGAGGAACAAAACTAAGGGTGCAATTAGATTAAACTAAATCGTTCTCTACATAATATTTGTCTCAAAACAGGTTGAGGGAAGCCCTAAGTAAAGAGATATGTCTAATTACACAAGCTCTTGAATGGGGAGAGGATGGGACTCCCGCCCAGCATTGGGATCAGCTGGTCGAGATCCGGGGTTCTCTTGGGGACTTGAAACATAACCTGAGAGTACTTTTTAGTGAGTATTTTTATGACATAGATATATGTAGTTTTCTTGCTTTGTTGAGCCCACAAAAAATACAATTTTAATTCTATACCATGCTGATCTTAGAAGTAAATAGATTGCATCTCACATAAGCTAGCAACTTGTAACCCATATTGACATTCTTAACTGCTTATTGTGACATATGTGACTCAAGGGTACTTGTGTTCGCAAGGTTCTATCTACTGCATTTTGGGGAATACTGATGTGAATGTTTGTATGTACTGGCTAATTCCAATGTCACTTATTCTGCATAGACTTCTGGAACAAGACTAACATTATAGACATTTTCTGATGGGTTAAAAACAAATGAACTGGTATAGGTTAATAATTACTTTAATAAGTACTGGTACATTCACAGTACTCAGTAATGCAATTTGACTAATACACAATGTTTTTTTAGTCATTGGGTTTAGTGTCACGCCTTGTATGCCACGTGGCTGTCATGGGAATATGAAAACAATCATTCTGTATTTGTAAACCACAGACACCACACATGCGCATTGTGTCAATGTGTTAAGATGCCAGCACTTAGTAATCAATCTGTACCTTTCTTCTTTTAGCCAGTTAAAACTATAAAAAGAGGCTTGTATAACTATTCTTCTGCTGTAGTTGTAAAACTGACTAGTTGTAAAATCTATAGGTTACATGGATTATGCTGAAAAGCTGGCAACAGTGGCAGCGGAAATATCATACCTGTCGGGCAACATTGCTGCATCTGATGCTATCTGTGAAAGGATTGACCATGCATGCCGGTGAGTACCTACCTATACTAGAGCCATGAGCTGGGTAGCTCTCACTCTAAATCAATTACCATTAGTCACGGAAATGCATGTTTTTCTCCAATTACAAGAAAAGAGGTGGTTCTCAATTCGACAGTATATTTTTTTTGTTTGAAAGCGGATGTTTCCCGTTTGGTCCCATTTAAATTTGGTTCAATTCCGACATGGCATCACAAATCTGTAAAGTCAAGCAAATCTTGGAATTAGCATAAGAAACAATTATAAAACTTTGCCTATAAAATGCAAAGTTTTTTTTTTACAACCTATTTTTGTGTCCCATTGCTGGGCAATGTATGAATTGTATGGAAATTGTAAATGGGAACAACCTGTCTGTATAACAATAAAACCCACTTTTTAAATACATTTCTTTATTGTACATCCAATAATAAAACATTGCTCAATTTCCTTGTCATAAATAAAAAGTATTTTTTAAAATTATTTTAACAAAACTTAATGAATAATTAAATTTAATGGCTATATTTCAACCTCAATCATTACAACTTTTTACCATATTTATATTGTTATAATTAAAACAACAAAATTGATGATTTTTCGTAAACAAATAATATGATAATTGTTTTGGCCAGTTCATAAAATAGTGTTGATATTAGTAACAGGCCCATAGTCATACATAAAAATCTCAACTAAAGAGCTTTTCATAAAATAAAAAAAATAATGTTAGATTTCATATTAATAACACAGAAAAAATACTACATTCGGATAATATTTTGTTGTAAAAAAAAACACTATTACTTTATGTATGTACCAATGATTAATATTTACAAACTTACAGTGCCTTAATCTCCTGCAGATGAAGTAAATTATATTATTTAATTATTAAATGTCACAACATTACATAAAGGAGAATGCATTTTGCACTTACAAATATAATAATTTGTGTTGACCATAGTACACAGGTTTAGGGCCGGAAAAACCTTTTTAAAATGAAGTCTGCTTCATTCCGGTACATTGACTGGTTTACAGAAACAGTAATTAGACTTACGACAGGTATTTCAGGATTATTCTGTTTACGCACTGTGATTGGCTGTTATACCTCCTTTTCTTTTTTCGACGAATCGCAACGTGTTCTCTTTTTTGGAGCATTTTACTATGGAGGCTCGATGTTGGTAGGCAGGTCGGGGGCAGTAACGGCAGTGTTCTTGATTTCAGAACGTGCAAGACTCAAAAGCAACTCACACACGACCTGCAACAAGAAAGTTTGGAGATTCAGCAGAGGGCCATAGTCACATCGCCGCACCTCGAAGAGAAACTTGCAGACAGCGACGAGAAGATCAAACCGAAAAGTAAAATGAAGAAAGAAAAAGAAAATTAGCATAATTAATAATCGCCAAGCACAAAGAACTGTTACAAATAAAATAAATCTGTTACCAAATTCGCGTGGTTCATTACTAAAATAACTTGCCAAATGGGGAATTTAGACATATGTACATAACTCATGTCCTATTTGTGTGTAGAGAACGAAAAGTAATAAAATAATATTCAATAACGTTATCTTCTATACGACAAATAGCAACAGGTCCTATCTGATCTTAAAAGTTCATGCAATTTTTAAAACAAAAAGTACTATCTGACATAGTTATTACTAATCAAACTCGTATCATACTGACGGTTTAGATAGGACGTATTGCCAGTTCATAGTCGAAATGGGATCTTCTATACAACTCACATCCATAATTACTAATTGTGAGTACAGAGCTCTTGGACCTAATGGGTCAGGTTGGTTCATATATTATAACCCCATTCGCATTTCCCTTCGCACAGTTCACACTTTTTTACAATCTATTTGTAGCATTTTATACACTATACTAGAAAGTTCTTTGCATTTCTTATACTTTGATAAAATAAGCAGGAGATAGTAGTAGTTTATATCCCTATTACATTTCGCAAAATGTTACTGGCGTACCTGTCGTTATTATAGAGTAATGTGCATTAATTATTCCCTTCTTCTATGTCTAATTCAGCGGCACTTCAAATGTATGAAATATGAAGAACTCTATGACTGATTAGAATAGTCTACAAGATACTACAAATTACATCTGATTTTAGATTTAGTATAAAATGTGCGAAAGGAGTTGAAATGCTTATAAATCATCCGTACCCATGCATTGACTATTGACCATAGGTATCTAATATTAATAATGCTACCTCCTTGACCGTAAATAACTATTTAAGGTTGTTTCGATAATGTAGTAGTACAGCTGGTGGTAATACTCCAGAGCTAATAGCTGCAATAACCGACTCACGTGTGGTGATGACGGCTTCCTAGAAAACATGACCCCAGACCAACTTCAACTTTTCCCGTCTTGGGGGTTGTAAGAGGTTACCGAGGGTACTGTCCAGAAGACAGGCAGCAGCGCTCTCTGTGAGTTAAAGCCCAACACCACTGACAAACTACAGAATGGTGGAGCAAATCAAAGTGAAGGTCTTACGTAGAGATCGTTGGTTGCGTTACGCGGCGGCGTCCTTGCTGAGGTGCGTCTCGATGTCGACGCGACAAATGGGGCAGTGCTTGTTGGTGCCGAGCCACTGGTCCACGCACTCCATGTGGAACAGGTGCATGCACGGCAGACGTCTGAAAGAATATGGGACGATTGTTACCGACGATCGTCAAATGGTCGAATGAGCATATGGAAAATATACCACTATTATAATCCCACTGGGAGCATATCCTACTAAAATGAACATGCACATGCTGCCGGTGGGATCACAAAATGGGAGCATTGAGTGCAAAATACGAGAGAATTTCATTGGAATCAGTTTGACAGTGAGTGAGCAGTGGAAATTTTAAGTAGAGGGGGAAGATGGGCATCCCTTTTTCTACTTGTAATCACTCAGATTGATGTATATAATACAGTAAAAAGACCAGAGAAAAATTGTTCAAACTTCAAAAACGTATAGTTTGACAAGGATTTTTTGGCGCGTGGCTACATTTTATACATGTGATCAGTGTCTATGAACAACAATCAGAGACTACGCAGTGGCGTCTCTAGTTTCCCATTACCTTTGACAGGTTGATTTGGAAAAAAACTCTTAATTTAAGTTTATCGTTTGGTTTAGATAATTAAAAGTTTAAATTTCACCACAAAATGCAAAAAAAACACGTACCTGCAGTCACTATGGGATTCGAAGAGCGACAGGCATATGGTACACTTGTCGTCGTCGCGGCCCGGCAGCGGGGTGTACCGGTGTCTGTGCGTGTTCCTCTCTATGACGGCGCGAGACGCCCCGCGGTTACCCACGCGGGACGTAGACACGAGAGACAGTATTATCTCTTGTATTTGTGTCACCCCCAGCGACGGTGCAGTCTGTTCATTGTAACATATTTAATGTTGTATGATATTATGAACAGTAGCCGGTCTTTGTAAAAGTTATAAAAATTATACCCTACTACATTGTATGCGTAGAATGTTATAATGTCTTGTTCCTAAATGGTTATCTTACTATACTAATCCCTCCCATCGTAAACAGGAGCGAGTTCAAAAAATAAAATTGCGAGTTAATAAAATTGTATATAATATCCTAATAATCCTACTAATATTATAAATGCGAAAGTTTGGATGGCTGTGTGGATTTGTCCTTCTTTAAACGCTAAAAGTACTGGACTCATTTTTATGAAACTAGACAGCATTGTAGCTTATAAACTAGAATATATTTTATACATATAATACTAGCTGTACCATGCGGTGTTACTCGCATTTATTTTCGTTCCTTCGTCAAGTAGCTTTTATTCGTTACAAACATCCATCCATACAATTCTTCCCTCTTTATAATAATATAACAAATAATGAATTAATTTCGACCTTTGATTACCATAAAAACTAATTCTTTCATACATAATATATTTTTGGTATCTTGAACCGTTATCGCAGCGCACGCAACGGAAGCCCTCAAGGATGAATAATTTTACCCGTTTTTAACAGCTAGTCCAGTTTTATTTAACTAAATTAAGAATGGAGCATTAACTTTTAAATGGATTTAAAATTTTAATGAACCAATCAGAGCACTATAGATAGATATAAAGCAAATCCTGCAATGCTATTGGTTCGTTAAAATGTCAAATAAATTACCCGATGTCCATTAGGCTGTATGGAGATGTGGAGGTGCGCGGGGTGCGTCTGCAAGTAGTGGTGTAGGTGATGGTGCACGTGGCCGGCCCTGTCATTAAAAACAATATTAGATTTTTTTTAAACACAGTGAATAAGCGTTTGACCATCATCCGACCTGATGTTAAGCAGCGATGTGGTCTACGATGGAGCACACTTGTTCATTAGTACCTATTTACCCATAGGTAAGACAGACTCCGGCAAATCATTCCACATCCTGGCGGTGCAGAAAATAACTTTAAAACAAAAGAACCAACTTCAACCAACCAAGCTATTGTCAGAACCGAACAAATGGGAATACCAGGTTTCTATTAAAAAAAAAAAATCATCAAAACTCTACTAAACTAGTCGAGTGTTGTAAAGTAACAAACATACAGAAAAAAATAGACGTGTGAAATGAGCTCCTCATTTTCGGTTAAAAAGCTGGATCAACTTAGTCTTGATAATTTGTTTTATAAAAAAAATACACTTCACGCCTTTTAATCCC
>SJJU01002346.1:0-43490 GCA_012932125.1 Conopomorpha cramerella | reverse complement strand
ACCATTCCATCCTGGACTAACATTTCATCATGGCAAAACAAAAAATCTTGCAATATATAAAAATTGTAGCAGTGCTTGGGTCCAAGTTATAGCCAATGTGTGGCGCTAGCATGATAATAGTCATAGTATTACAATAATATGTATTATCTACACCTGGAATGGAGGTAAATAATGTTAGTTAAATATTATTATTATATGTGGTAAAATTATTCACAATTACGAGACAGATACTATGTACTGTTATAACTTTAGAAATAAAAACACTGAATAGATTTTATATTCTTTATATTACATTGCCAATATACCCTTAATAATAGAACATTATTTACAATGTGTAGGAATAAAATATTGCTTAGTCTAAATCTATTTTACACAGCAGTCAGTTAAGGATCTTTATATATTAGATGCATTTTCAAAGAATCAAACCCAATGTCAAACACATTATTATGGAGCTGTACCTACATATTCCTAAAGAACTTCTCAGGTGCAACTTGACTTCAGGTGCACACTTTCTCGGGTGTGTGTACAGATATGAATTTGGGAGCAAACAAGACCCTCTCACTGGGGCCAAAAGACAACATGTGACTGAGACCAATTGATGGGCGATGGAAAGCCAGACAAGATGACAGCATCATCATCAACTCGAATCTTGCCCTGTGTATTGTCACAAAGTTCAGCTCAGCCTCATACATACAATGAACCTAGATAATCCATTCAACACTTTGGTGAACACTCAAATTAGGACCATTTTTTTATTAGTCAAGAACTGTCTGCAAGTGTTAGTAAATAGTTGCAATTGATTGTGCATGACATTTTATAACAAATACTTGGAATATTTCCTGTTGAAATCCTCTGCAATGTTGGAATGTGGGTGTTTTTGGATAAATATTATTCAAAAACCTTAACTTTGTCTATAATTTCAATAGCAAAAAATATCAAAATTGTTTTGCTTGTAGGACTTGGTTAGCTTCCAGGTGAGTTTTTTAATATAAAGAAGTCAATTTAACAATCAGCAAAAACTTGGTGTTTTGTTTTTTACAGCTATAATGCTTGTTCATTGTATTTAAAAAAGTAATTATTTTCATTTTGTACATTCATAATATTTTTTATGTCTTATTATTTGCATGTCTTTAACAATATTAATTACTAATTTACAACCAGAGTAGTAGCATAGCTTGGATAAATAATATACTTACATTAATGGTACAATATATGTATGATTATATTAATTGAATAGAACTATATTATAGTGAATACAAATGGGTAACTATAATAATTATAATTCATATATATACAATGTCATAACTAAAAGTGGTAAAAGGACCCTTTAAAAATATTACAGAAATTTGGTTTTGGCTAAATTAGCTGAAATTATAAGAAATATATGTGGTAAGTTAACTTCAAAGCAATGGATGGTGTTTTCATCACTTGCTTTCACACATCTAACATGCTTAATTCTGCAATATCTCTCTCACCCAATTTCACCAAAATCACAATTTCCTAACATTTATTCTGTGGTCTTTTGGATACAATAATTTATTTACAATTTCACAATCATCATTAAATTAAAATTATAAGGTAGCTAACACTCTAGTGAAACCAATACCTGCACCAAGTATAGTCTGTCCTAAGCCCCATATTAGGGCATGAAACGCTGGCATTGGGAGATCAGCTGCTCTGTATATAGATGATACTGCAGCACTACTTACAACACCAGAAACAGCGGGGCTAACTACACCCATCACTATGAGAAGAACAGGGAAGAACTTTCCATATTTATGTTTTCTTAGAGTACCGAAAGCGACAAATGCGGCACACGTGTGCACGAACACTGACGAGCATAATGACCAGAGGAAAACTGCGTACCATATTTCACCAAACGTATCTAGCGGGTCAACTGGCGTCAATCTGAATACATCCACAAACGAATCCAATTCGGACACTCGAAATTCTGATAGCATGTCGTACATGTTGTTTCTTCATAGGACATTGGCACTTCAGAATTGAGTAGCCTTTGCTACATAAAAAGTTTTTCAGCATATTTCTGTGCACAGGCTATTATTCGCAATGTAAACATCTTGTATTTTGTGCCGATTTACGCGATCTCTACAGGATATATATGTTCTATATTAACATATCTGGTGTGAGTTACTATTAAATACTGTTGCTTTACAATAAGTATTGGTGAAAATTAACATTATGCGATGTTTTCACATTTTTTATGAATACAACACCTTTAGTCTGAACTCTGTACTTCATTGTTTTGACATTTAGTGGTTTTAATACATCGATATTTCACGGTTGGGAAACTAAAGGCTTTAGGCCAAACTAATAGACTTATGGAAACGGGCTGCTGCGACGAGTTTATTTTAGTGACCTATTCATATGAAAACATCAGAAATTATGCAAGAACTCGATGATGCACAACGCACAACAGCTAAATATTTTTGTTTTTTATCTCACAGAAATCGAAAGGATAAAAGGGGGCATTTATCTTTGACGGATTGATGTGTTGGATGTTGAACGAATGTTATGCAGAAAAAGAGAGATTGTCAACAAAGTCAAACGGCTGTGAATCGGGCGTACAGATAAATCTGTTTTGTGACTGTTTAATTGCAGTTTCGCTGTGAAGTATTTTTTCATTTAGTGAATAAGTGTATTCTCGGTGTATTTTTGGATCAGGAAATGTAAGTTTTATACTGTTATATTCAATGGACGGCGATTTTTCACGGATAGACTAATGAATGAATGGTTCTACAAGTTTTGTACCAAATCTTCTATCCTTTTCTCTCTAAGCAGTGACCATAGATTGGTTACAGTCCATCTCTTTCGTTAAATATGACATTTTCGTGAATGACGAGCGAGTGGAGTGAGCACGGCACGCACTTATAACCTCAACATTGATGTTCGTGGTATTGCATTGTTTGTAAATTTAGTGTACATTCAGTTTGTGTTTTAATATTTCAACTAGTGTTCACACAAGAAATTTAAATATGGGGAAAGTACGTTCGGCGCCTGGTGCGCCTCGTAAACAGACGTTCAACAAGTCTGGGCATTCTATGAACCCAGATCGTAGCACGGAAGGTCTCAAAGGAGTTGGTAACCCTAGAACAAAGGGAACCATCAAAAGGTTGCAGATGTATCGTAATTTTAAAGCCAAACGAGACAAAACTGGAAAAATCCTTACGCCAGCTCCATTTCAAGGTTGGTTACCTTCAGGCACCAGAGCTAGAGTAGAACCGAATCAAAAGTGGTTTGGTAACTCCAGAGTCATATCTCAGAATGCCCTTCAAAAATTTCAAGAGGAACTTGGGGCTGCTGTCAAGAATCCCTATCAAGTTGTTATGAAACCAACAAATTTGCCAATCACACTTCTAAATGAGAGTGCTAAAAATGCTCGGGTACACTTGCTTGATACTGAGAGTTTTGATAAAACATTTGGTCCCAAAAGGCAAAGGAAGAGGGTTAATTTAAAATTCAGTGACATTGGTTCATTGTCAAAAGCAGTTGAAGAAAGTACTGAAAAGTATGATGAAAATAAGGATATAGACAGAGTGCGCGAAGACACTGGAGTGAGAGAAGGACAAAGAGATTGGGTGTTCGGAGCCGGTATGAGCAAAAGAATTTGGAATGAGCTTTACAAAGTTATAGATTCTTCAGATGTATTGCTACAAGTGTTAGATGCTCGAGACCCTATGGGGACTAGGAGCCCATACGTGGAAAATTTCTTGAAGAAGGAAAAACCACACAAACATCTAATGTTTATATTGAACAAAGTGGATTTAGTCCCAAACTGGGTTACTCAAAGATGGGTAGCAATTTTAAGTGCAGAGTATCCAACAATCGCTTTCCATGCATCCTTGACTCATCCATTTGGTAAAGGGACATTGATAAACTTACTGCGCCAATTCGCTAAATTGCATATTGATAAGAAGCAGATCAGTGTGGGCTTGATTGGTTATCCTAATGTAGGAAAGTCATCTGTTATCAATACATTAAGGTCCAAAAAAGTATGCAAAGTTGCTCCCATAGCAGGTGAAACCAAAGTGTGGCAATACATCACCTTGATGAGAAGAATATTTTTGATAGACTGTCCTGGAATTGTCTATCCCTCTGCTGAGACTGATACAGAGAAAGTTTTAAAGGGTGTTGTTCGTGTAGAGTTGGTTCAAAACCCTGAGGATTATATTGAGGAAGTGATCAAGAGAGTGAGGAAGGAATATTTGACAAAAACTTACAAAGTTGATGGTTGGGAAACAGCTACAGAGTTTTTGGAAAAGATGGCTGCCAGAACAGGAAAGCTATTAAAGAAGGGTGAACCCGATATACCTTCTGTAGCAAAGATGGTTTTGAATGATTGGCAAAGAGGGAAATTGCCCTTCTATGTTGCACCAGAAGGTTTTGAGATACCATTAGCAAAGAATCCAAATCAAGATGAACAGAAAACTAATGATACAATTGAAGTGAAAACAACTAATGAAGCTCAAAAGGTTGTTGAGGGTGAGGGAAGTGAAGCCAAAAAAGATGAAGGTAAATCTGATGAAGAGAAAACAGAGAACCCAGTTATAAATATCAACAACCTAATGATTGCGCAAGATTTTGCGAAGATCAGAGTTGGATTACAGTTTGACAATGATGAGGATGTAAAGCCTTTGGCAGCAATGGAAGTACCTAAACAAATTGAAGGTATCAATGATGGCTTGAGTGATGATGAAGATGAATCGCAAACAAAAGACAATGATGATGATGGTGATGATTCATCAGAAATTAGTGAATTTTACAGTGATGATGAAAATGATAATGAATTTGTGGAAGATCATTTAACTAATGATCCAGAAACAATAAAAGAAATGAAGAAGAAGAAAATGGAAGCAGCAAGTGGAGCTTTTACTGTGGAAGAAGTAGGTAAAAAAGGTACTAAAAGAAAAGGAGATGCTGTTGCTGGTCCTGTTAAGAAGAAGATTACTAGCAGACAAAAGCGAGCTATTGAAAGGGCTCAAAAGCGATCGAAAACTGGCAGTAACTTTTATGAAGTGGCAAATGTTAAGAATAGGAATAGAGATAAGAAAAAAATTGTTTGACTTAGTATTTGAAATAACTTTAACTTATAAAATATAACCATCTTTGTTTATAAAAAAACACAATAATTGTTTTATTTATCCTTCCAATAAGATACTTATCTAAAATTAGAAAAAGGTAAATATAATAATATTGTGGTATTTTCATTAGTAATAATAGAAGGAACCTTATATGATTAAAATTGATTATGATTACAGATGTCGTCAGGCAGTGAAAGTGATGAAGACTATGTACCAGGACAGCCAGAACAAGTATCAGAAGAGGAGTCTGCAGATGAAGAAACTGACAAACAATATGAAACAGAGCTAGAAAAAAAGGCAGAGAAAAGAAAATCACAAACTAAAAACAAAGGAAGCAAAAAACGGAAAACAAAGGAGCCCTCTCCAGAAATTGAAGAAACTGCTGAACCAGATAAACCTCTTGATCCAGAAGAAGAAAAAAAGAGGGCTGACGACCTTTGGGCACTATTTCTAGATGGTACAGACACTAAGCCAAAAAAATCTGTTGCACAAAATGGTGCTAAGACCACAAAAGTAACTGAAACAAAACCTGTTGATGATAAAGCAAAACCACAAGACACAAGTAAATGTAAAAATAAAGATGACAACGAAAGTCGGGACAGAAGAATATTTGAATTTGCTGGAGAGACAATTGTAGTGGAGAACAATGTTATCAAAGAAAAATTGAAATCTGGGGAAAGTTCTGCTGCAGGTATGTTGTATACTTACTACTTTTTTTTACAAGTTAGTATTTTATTTTTTTCTTGGTGTGCCCACTGGACGTATATAAAGAGATTCATTATGGTCAAAGAGGAAAAAGAGATATGCCAATATCACATGAAGTTCAATGTGTCTGCCTAATCCTCTTAGAAACAGCTATGACATTATAATACTGAGTAAAGGTACAGAAAGAGGCTTTAAATTTAAAAAGCACTTTAAATTTTAACTAATCAGAGCACTGTAATATAATTGGTCTCTAATAATAAAGTCCTCCTCCATTTTAAAGCTCCTTTCTGCAACTCAACATACTTACATATAAAACAGTCAATATTCCCATACAAACTTCATTGCTCGTATCATTCAGGGCTTGTATGAGTAGTTCAAATATTTTTTTTGTCCAATGCCATTGAGTATGCTGAAATGGACTCAATAGGACTACAGAAGCAGTAGTCTTCGTCATAAAAGAGTATTTCTGATCTTAATACTTCTATCTGTACTTTAACATTACAGTACCCAAAGCGGAAGTGCCAAGCAGGGGTCGTGGGGGTCTCTCTAGCCTCATCGGTCAACTCAACAAGAAGAACAAGTTGTCCACTCTCGAGAAGACGAAGCTCGACTGGAACACCTATAAGAAAGTCGAAGGTGTGGAGGAGGAAGTACAGAGCCATAATAAAGGAAAACAAGGGTAAGAACTACACTAAAGAATTTAGTATTGAAATTAGTAATGTGGTTATGTAATTCTTGAAATTAGTGATTTGGTAAGGATCTTCCATTGTCTTAATACAAAAACCACGCTTTTCAGTTGGGGGGAAAAAATTTCAGATTAATTTCATTGACGTCTTTTGTTCCTGGCTTTGGGAGAATAATGAATTCTGATATTTTTACTAAAGAAACGCTATCATCTAATAATCAATTATTTTACATAACAACAATAATTTTTCGTATCCTCATAACACATCATGTGTGAACTTGGTTTACAAAAATTGCTGAGGTTAGCCTTAAATTCTAAAATAAATAATAACATCGTATCTGGGAGGGGGTCGAACTTCCTTTCTTTTTTGTTTTTGGGACGTAAAAGAGCAAGACTTAGCAACATCAAGTACCACGTAAAAGGCGATCTAAGGTACATTCCTGACTATTGGGGAGCATGTATTCGGGGTGCTAGAGTATTGTTATGTGGCCACACCTAACAGCATATTTAAATTCCTCTTGCACTCAGGAATTTAACTTGAAGTCATCAATCAGTACGTCCTACACACATGGCATATGGTCGTCGTGGACATTGATTGCCATCAATGTCCACGACTGGCTCACAAGCTCAAAAATGCACAGCATGCTATGGAAAGGGCTATGCTCGGGTGTTTCTCTGAAGGATTGTAAAAGACACAAGGTGACCCGACAGAGAACCAAGGCCATCGGATTAGCAAGCTGAAGTGGCAGTGGGCCGGCCATATTAGCCCGTAGAACCATTGGGGTCCGGACTTCGCGTCTCGGTATACGCACCCAGGCAAGGCGGGCTGATGGTTGCGCAAGATGGCTTGCCGAAGCTGAATGCTAGAAGCCGACATCAAATCACAGAGTAGTGCAATAATCGGAGAGGCGTATGTCCAGCAGTGTACAATGTGGGACAAAGGGAGGGACGTTTTGTTTCCAAAGATTAAGATCTTTGCATTATGAATGTCAAGGTATATAGGGTGGGACCAGAAACTGTCAGTTTTGATGAAACTTCCTGAGTCAGTAATACATCAATGATGAAAAACATCATGAACAAATGGCGCTAGTTTCGCTTGACACAAAAAGGCACGATTGGTTAATTAAATGTCAAGCAAGTTCCTTCGATATATTGTATTACTTTCATTGGTTCACATGGGTCAATCGTAAAAAGAGTCATTTGCGTTCAGAATTGGCATTTTCTTCCCTATAAGGTAGATTTGTAATATTGTGACAAGTAAAAAATGAACCTTAATGTCTAATGACATTCATATGGTTTTCAACCTTAGGGTATTAGGCGAGTTACTTGGCAAACTGTAAATGTGGATATGTTTGTTGTTACAGTTACCTCGATCGCCAGGACTTCTTGGAGCGCGCGGACCTGCGCCAGTTCGAGCTGGAGCGAGAGGCGCGTCTCGCAAAACGATCCAACAGATAAATCATTCATATTAACTGCTCTCTGTTCTTTGAACAAACTAGCCATTCAATAAACTTAAGCTTAATTGTGAACATCATGTTTTATTTACTGATACTATAGTTTTATTTGTACATTCCCTTTGAATTTGCACAGGGTGACGATTAGCGGCCAATACTGTGTTTTGTTACAATCTCAACAACACGTACATTGGACGAATATAGTGATGGAGTTCTGGTTGGTACCAGTAGTCTAAACATGGGTGGCCGTGGTTTGGATTAGAGGAAAAACCATTCGCCTTTAACGTGTTTATAAACCCTGACTTACTTGAGACTGACCTGAGACTTAGCGGTGGGAATTTGTATGGAACTAGCGGACTAGACAGACGTTGTCCTGTCTTAACTATTAATATGAATATCTAGGGTGGCCTGTGCCCAGCAGTGGATTTCATTTTTTTGTTTCATAAGAACCTTCTGCTGTCATTAATAAGCACATCAAATAAAGAATTAGCGAAATCGGTCAACCCGTTCCGGAATTATGGAATGACAACGAAAAGTGGCTTTGATTTTTATATAATCCCCTTTCCAAAATCCACAAGTGTTACGATGGCTTGGCTACGCATTAGGTTACGTCTAATGTCACACGTCATCACAGGATGATATCGGATACGTGATTAAAGGTCACACTGTGATTGTTGGACATTTACTTACATACCATATTGATAAATGCCACAATGGTAGTAAAGGGTCGAGAGATTCTGCTCAAACGCCTCTGTTAAAGTAATGTTGTGTCTCGTTCTCATCGTGTTTGCGAAAAGGGTCAAAATGCTCATTTGCTGCTAACGTGCCTAATCTTTTCGTATCTTTCCCTTGCTAGTAGGATGACCTTTAATATCACAGTCAAATTAGTTGATGATAATTGTGTTTGGCTGTCGTTAAGTCAATTGTCGGCCCACTGATGTCCACTGTTAGACCTATGTCTATGTATTTGGACCTATGTCCCAAGGCCCGCTACCACTATTGGTCTTGTATTCGCCAATAGCAAACAGTGTTTAGCCAGAAGCTAACAGCTCAAAACAACAGATTTGTTTATATTGTCAAGTTGACCAGCATGGTCAAGGAACCGGAGGTAACTTTTGTATAATGCATAAACTGAGAATCTCGCCGCTTTATTTCTATGGTATTTTGCATATAGATAATTAAAATCCTAAACCTACAAACCTATTATGTTATAATATAACAACATTTGTGTACCTACTCAAAATGCTTTAAAATGGACTGATTAATTTACTGATATGTACTGATAGGTCTACGTACTACCTACTAACCTTAAGCTTACTAAAGTTAGGTCAAAGTACCAGCTGGAAGATTTTTCGAAATTTAAACTCAAAACTTAAAGAGTTACATATGAATGTTTTGTAAACTTTACTACGAAATGGATAACAAAATATTGTTTATTCTTAGAGGGCAAAGTCGCTTGCAAAAGCTATTAGGTTATAAATCCAACGAACTGCAGAGCGTTTCACGCTACGCTTGTCAAACTTTGGCTCATTGCCACAGCAATTGTTGGTTATGGATCAGCGGCTGCAGTTCAAAATATACTGCTCTACCTCGTCGTATCTGTCTCCGGGCCGGTCTGAGACGGTTGAAATTTTTCTGCACGGCGAAAATGGGGACCTTAAGAATATTGGAACTGCTCCTAGCATGAAGAGCTTTGCCACATAACACACCCGTCTCAATTGTTAGGCTTTCCTAGAAAAAAATACTAAGTTGATATGAACTTTTGTATTGGAGAAAGCAAGTACCCACTTACCTACCTAGTTAGTAATTACCCACTAACGTGCAGGTGCAAATTTTCACGTGTCAACTCTCTAGCGTATGACACTTGCCCACCAAAATAGATCGATTGTCCTCTTCGGTTTAATGAAGCTCGCAAATGTTTGTGAAAGCTCACCTTGTTTATTACCACAAGAAAAAGGCGTATGCGTAGGTATGCATAATCTCAAGAGAATTGAACGTTGGAGTGTTAACTTCAATGCCCTACTTATCTTAACAATGGGTAAAATCTCCTAATATGTACCTACGAATGTTAATCAGTACCTACCTACCTGTTTTCTACGCAGTATGTAGGTACCTAATACAAAATACGCAACATTTTTTTCATCTCCATATTACAGGCTTGCCTCGGGAGATGACAATTTGTATGGGGATTGAAAAAAATATTTTCATTTCCCTACATTGTGGTCATAGTAAAAGCTGTTCATATTGACGAGCCCAACAACGTTTCTAAGACCATTGCTAGGGGTTTTTACACTCTGCATACTCGCTTTGGCAGTTTGAGACTGGTTTGTACATAAAATTGTATCAATGAGAATCCAGATTTATCGAGCATTATTGATTTGAGAGCATCGGGAAACGCGCCTCGAAGTGGCGGAGAGGGCCAATCGGTTTAGGGAAAGGTCGGTTAGGGAGATAACATTTTGTATGGAGATTTTGCTCAGGGTCCTTTTACATGCAGTATACCTACTACCTACATACCTATATTGAAATATCGATGTTAATTGAAGCTTGTAGCTTCCTCATTGAATTATATTAAGCGTTCGTCGATTCAAATGAAACAAACGACTTTTATATTGCTTTGATGTGGTATTGTTTCAGTTGCAAATTTGCTTCTGTGTCAGTTTGCGTCGAGATTTGTTTTGCTACTTGAATATAAATATTAAACATTCCTTAATTTTACCGGTTTTTTCACACAAACTTACAGATATTATGCATTTTTAACCGACTTCCAAAAAAGGAGGATGTGCTCAATTCGTCTGTATTTTTTTAAATGTTTTTTACCTCAGATCTTTCGCCTGGGTGAACCGATTTGGATGTTTTTTTATTTGAAAGCTGGTGTTTCCCGTTTGCTCCCATAGCAATTTGGTCCAGTTCCACCAGCCACCGTCAGTGGCATCCATGAAAAAACTGACTGAGTCTGAAATTTACATTAAGTATGTGCACAACAAATGGACAATTAATAGCTCAATATCACGCCAATCGATTTCGAAGATTCTTTTTTATTTTGAAGTCGGTTTTTTTGTTGTTAAAATTTGTAAGATTATACATTCGCACAGTTAGAAGAAAAGTGACACAAAACAAAATGTGTCATTGTATGAAATTGAACCTTAACATAAAAGAGGTCTCGGCAGTAAAATTCATAAATAGGAAAAAAATGCAATCCAAGAAAAATAAGATAGGTACATTGGACATTGCTACATTGTACTCGTTATCGACATCGTTACTATTTCCACCTAAATGCATGACCCCAGTTATAGAGGTGAAGCCATGTGTTCAAAGGACATTACAACTAATATGATTTTTGTGCATCTAAACCCCAAATTAAAGCTAAAAGTGACTTACAAAAGTTCAGGTTTTGGATCGTTCCATCCACTTGACATATCTCAGATCAAGTTACAATATTTTCTCATACTAGTAAGTATTAGTTTTTACTTCAATAATTAATTGCGGAGCTATACAGGCTAAGGCTCAAGTTATATTGGAAAGTGTTTACCAAATACGACATGGCCAGCGGAACTTGACGTGTCATTCTGGTGGTGTCAAGTGGAAGGAACGTCTTGGATTATGACCGCGAGTTTATGTATGTACGTAAGTAGGTACTTTAATCGCCCTAGTAGACAACTGCGACCTTACATGCCGTAACACAGGGAGAACTCGGAGGGAAAGGACTGTGGATATAACGTCGCTGTCCCCATGGCGATGAGGTGTCCGTGAGGATTTCTCCATTACCAAATAAAAAAGGCGACGCTACACGGTGAAGGAAAAGATCGAAAGAAAACTCGATATCCATAAGGTGTGTTTATAATTCGCTTACCTAACCCTTATAGGTTTCAATAGGTCCACCACATACCACGTTGGGTTACTTACGCTTGATACACCGTGGGCTTACTATATAAGTCATCATCAGTCACATATGACGTCCATTGCTGGACGAGGGTTTCCCCCAGTGATTTCCATGATTATTTGGGGGCGGGGAATGCCAATAATCGCCACGCTTGGCAGGCGGGATGGCGATCGCAGTGTTGTGTTGTAACTCTCCATCTCCCCTCCTTGTGCTCCCTCGGTCGCCTCTTACGACCCCCATGACGGGAGAAGCTGGGCTGGAGTGGTGACTCATGTATTCTATTCGCCGTCACCACACGGCTATTACATAAGTAATTGCCCTATATACTTACGTAGGTAGATACATAAAGTCACTGCGTTAAAGTGATTCTCACAGACTGATTATGAAAGCATAACGCAGCGGACCTGTGCAGTGTTAGGTCAGCTAAACAGCCTTCGTAAAGGCACGTCGCTGCACCGCACTGCTAACTAAGCACTAATAAATATTCGTTCGTATTGAAAATATTTTACAAGAACCAGTACAACTGGACTTCCATGGCTCAAAGTTGTCAATTTAACGAAGCCCGACAGTATTGTGCTCTGTTTACATTGTGACAACGTTTCTAAATATTTTAGTCAAATTCTACTAAACACTTGGTGCACTTGCAAAGGCTGGTCTTGGTTGAAACTTGCTTAGCAATAAGAGTCACATTTCGGTGTTGGTGTGAAGAAATATTTGTCGACTCAGTTAGTTTCTCACAATTGGCGTTCGTGTCCGTTCAGTGATCTGTCGGCGCTTGCGCAAGCGAGGCTGGTGTTTTCAGTGAGTGAGGAATGATGTGATTTTTGTTTTTCAAAAGTTTCGCCAGTTCAGCAGTTTTTCAGTGATGACCACTTACGGGAGATGGACCGTGTACGATGGTGGCATGGACGATGTAAAGGTAATCAACATATAATATCATACAATATTCGTGCCACTTATTTAGTTTATTGCTACCTCTAACTAATAGGTTTTTGTATTTCTTATATGATTGACAGCTCTACATTTTCAATAACTACGTTTTATGTTTCTGAAGTGATGAGGCAAGTTAAGTGTATCTAGATAGATTATCATCTATACTATGTCCATCATGTAGATATGTGTACGTAGGTACATTTAATACATGTAGCTAGACTCTGTACTCGGAGGATTATTAAAATTTAAAGTACGTAATTACGAAGTTATTTTATGCTAAAAAAGATATTAAACAAAGAATACCACCATTATATATGTATGCAGTTAACTAGTAGTTTTTACAACTAGTATGTAGGTAGGTAAAGTACCATACCTACTTCCTGTTGTGTTGTCACGTTTAATGGCGTGTTATTTTCTTCCAATTCCAACAAAGAACTGTACGTAAATTAACTTTTTTTTTATAAGCAAGAATAGGGGCTATTTGGTTTTTAAATTAAGCGCCCTTTCTATGCATTATGTACACACCGCCTAAGCAATAATTTTAATGCGAACTAAAAACGTGTCGTTTTTTGTCTGTTTGCCTTTCCCAGAACGTGCCGAATTACAAAAAAAAAGTTCAAATAAGAAGTTAAAAGTCGGCTGAATAATAATGAAAAAAGAAACCATTTACCAACATTTCATAAAGCCGACATTTAATTTTGTCATTTACAATGGCAATATATTATAGATTGCGTCTTTATAAGGTACTTAAATAGAGAATAATTACAGATGTAGGTCTCCTATATATCCTACCTAGTATACTCAGTGAACTTTACACTATGAAAATTACCAATGCTTGCCTACAGACAAATTAGAAAATTTACAATGTATCACGTATTGAATGCACTTAAGAAATAGGTATTTGATAAATAACTGATCGTTCCTATGTGTTTCTTCATCAAGTTTCAATAATAAATTTATCTATTAATTATAATAATTTAGTGCCCCGCGATTTCATCCGCGTCGTTGTAGTTACCAATTACTAGAATGTACTACCGTAAAATAGGGCTATGTGGAATGCTTAAAATAAGAAATTTTAATAAGATATAAGTTCATCTGGTAAGCTAGTTTCATGGTTATTTAATTACAGATTTTAAGATGATACAGCTCTTAAATTTCATAAATTTAGATGTCCATTTGAACTTATGTGTCTATTGCCCTATATTAGTTGGTGTCTAGCTAGTGGCTAAGGGTCCCATATGCGTTGGTGAATCGGCGTGATTCCAAACAACGCCTTGTATTTAAAGACATTTCACCTACTCCAAGTACGACTCCAAGAGAGAAAGAGACAAAGACTCAAGAAAAGGTGGCTTGATCTCATTCAGGATGATATGCATGCCTACGGGCTCGCAAAAACGGACGCCGACGACCGCCGTACGAAGTGGAAAAGCAGGATAAGGAAAGCGGGCTCTTGCGCAAGCATTGTAACCTGGATACATTCTAGGGAGAAGAGAGGAATTATATAATATTAGTCCACGCGAACGCATTCGCCGGCCAACAGTCTTAAAATATACACATTTAATGTTGAGTTACATAATATTTTGTACCATAAAATATACGCACGCTTATATGAAATCCCATACTTTAGGCACAAATAATCGCAAATACGCCAGTAATGCATCTTTCTAGTCTGAAAGTAAGCATATATCGAGCCCGAAAATCGAATTTACCTTAGGATGTATTAAAGTTCCACGTCCAGGGTTCGCGTAAGTAAAGACAGCATCCAGAATTTTATTGCAAGTAGAGTAAATAGTACCCAATTCATACAGACAATTGTGGATTGGAAATCAGTTAGGAAATATTAACACTTACTAACCTAAATTTTGGTAAGCCATATCATATAAGAATACTAACAACTTGGACCTGTAAGTCCAAACCATCCACACAATGATAATAATACATATTATAACAAATAATGCATTAATGTCGACCAAATTTGCCGCAAGATTTTACCGGTTCTAGTGAGTTAATCTTAAAAGATAGACATACACTGTCGTGGACATTTTTTTAGATCATTTCAAGAGGAATAATTCTTTCATACATATATTTTTGGTACCTTGACGTTTTCGCAGCGCACGCAACGGAAGCCCTCAAGGTTGAATAATTATCTCCGTTTTTTTCCACATTTTCCATTATTTCTTAGCTCCTAATAGTTGCAGCGTGATGTTATATAGCCTAAAGCCTTCCTCGATAAATGGTCTATTCAACACAAAAATATTTTTTCAATTCGAACCAGTAGTTCCTGAAATTAGCGCGTTCAAACAAACAAACTATGCAGCTTTATAATATTAGTATAGATTATTAGCGCCGCGAGGATATCACATATGTTACTCTGCACAGTGTGTATTTTTATCCACATCGATTTATCTTCTTCCTAAGGTACCTAAGGGCTCCAAAAGTGTTATATGTTTAATAATTAATAATCTATGTGAACACTGCTAATGACGTAATTGGGAGCAAGGTGGTAGTAGAAAGGAAAAGTGGGCGCGAGAGCAGGCACCCACGCGCTCCGCTACCGAGCTACACCCGACGTTTTGATTATTTCGTGAGCCTTAGGTTGAGGACCCATTGATTAATATTAAGTACAGTGCGGTTAGAACAATAAGAAAACGTCCGTTTGTTATCGGCAACGTCCACCAATCGTAGCTTGCGGGGCTGTGTCGTACGTCATTTTTCCCATTCCCGTGGGAATTTACAGCCAAATTATAGCCTATGTGTTAATCCACGGCATCAGCTAACTCCATAC
The DNA here is from genome assembly GCA_012932125.1 of Conopomorpha cramerella. Lineage (NCBI taxonomy): Eukaryota > Metazoa > Arthropoda > Insecta > Lepidoptera > Gracillariidae > Conopomorpha > Conopomorpha cramerella. The sequence continues at coordinate 27,946 of SJJU01002346.1, read as the reverse complement.
CAAATTTAATTAAAATAAAAAAGTTTAAACGTGAAGAAGTATATTTATGTCTAAACGGCTGGGGATTTTGCAGTGAGAAATGAGATTTTGCGATAAATAAAAAAATAAATACACTTCACGCCTTTTAATCCCAAAGCGGGGTAGGCAGAAGCACTTGCTTAATAAGCAAATGTTATCCCACGGTTAACCAAGCGTATTTAACCCAACGTGACAGGGGGTGAGCCCATCGCCGTTAGAGGGTTCACACACCTTGTGGTGTGCGGATTTTATCCCGATGTTGTCCTTCACCGTACACCAAGGACAACATCGTGATGATACGCAACATACGGTGAACCATACGAGCGTAGCGTTGCGTACTTAGGCTCTGAAAAAGAGTCCCATTGGTACACGTCCAGAAGCCAGACTCGAACCCGCGACCGTTACAAGTCAAGTATCCGACCAACTGGACCACTGACGCTATTTTGCGATAAAACTTACATAATTAACTAAAACTACAAAGACTTTACTATCTGTTCCTATATTAATAAAAGAAGCTGCTACTACCTACTTTTTATTAATGTACATATAATTAATAAAAGCAAAAAACGTAGTGAAGGTAGCCTTCAATATGTCTTTTAAGGGAACTCACTCTACTTTTACAAACTACTAAACTCTACTATATTTATCTTAATAAATTCAGTGATCTTTACCACCCATGATTTTGGAGGAAAATAACGCGAGAGAGGGACACAATAGAGGGTGTGATTTGTGTCAAGAATCGTATCCGAGTTTTAACCCTTTCGGTCCCACATCCCTCCTGCCGAAGATAACAATAAAAGTAATACACATATGATAGAGTATCCCCAAAAGTGTTAAGTCGCGGGTAGTGATAAATGGAGGAAGAAAATATTTTGTGGTTGCGCAATCTACGGTGGCTTCACGGCGGTTAGTGTAGTTTGGTTGATAGCATGATGTACAGTCGGCCAAGAAGTCGTCTACCACCCTAAGGTTGAAAATAATATGAATGTCATTAGACATTAAGTTTCATTCTTTACTTGGCTCAGTACAACAACTCTACCTTTATGATGTTTTAGTGACACAAGAAGTATCATCAACATTGATAGGCCACTTTCTTTGCCGACGAGGTTGATCAAGATATATTATTTTAACCCCATGTCTAGAATACTGTTTCTGTACGTTACTAAGTTCATTTCAAAGGGATAGAGACGGTTAGAGTGAAATAATTCTCGACCTCTTCATAGAAAAAAAAACAATCAGTTCCTCGAGTTTTTATGGGAAAGTCAAATATTTTTTTTTGGTCCGGGGCATTGACGTCTGCTGGAATGGGTTCAGCAGTCTAGGAAAACAGAAGACTTCGGCTTTGACGTATGACATAGAGGTCACTACTAATTCTGTGTCGATTGTCAATCAGATTGAAGTAGTTGCAAAGTTTCGGGTTTGATGGATGATCGACATAGAATATCGCAGCATCATCTTTCGATCTCAAAGTGCTAAAAAAGATGCCGCAGTCCGGATATCCCTGTATTGTTCGACTCCGTTTTTCATGAATGTAGAGTTCTGTGCTCTCAATGAAAATAATTCACCTAAAGTGCAATGAGTGTTTACCAATCGTATATAACCCAAAGTGATCCAAAGATTTCATCAATTTTTCTAAAGAAAAAAAAAACTGTAAGATCCTTTAATCTATAGTTCTTTGATCTGCATACCTTTTGGCATGCGGGTTTCCTCACAATGTTTTCCGTCACCGTTCTTGCTTAATTTAGTTGTCTTGCAAAACGTTAAAGTAGATAATGTAAAGCTTACGGTTTTACCTTCACTATAACGTGATTAACCCTTCCGGGGACACCTCCCGCATGCCGACGTGGTAACAATAACACTTTGTTGTGCAAAGTTGAGTATTCACGATAGTGTTGAAGTTAATAGATTTTTGCTGTATTGTGGGTAATTGACACGGGCTCCAAAGTACTAGGTCCCTAGTACACTTAGTTTACTTACGAAATCTAAGAAACTAATGAAAATGGACAATTTTGTGCTATATAAAATAAGATTGTGTTGTAAAAATAATGTGTAAGTTTTGTAAATACGTTTTCCCCGTGCGGGACACGGATGTAAAAATTATGAATCCGGTGACATAAGATATCCGGGGTACGAAATGGATTACAGGGCAAAAGTCTGGCCACCTATCTCTAATATCCTTACAATATTTCCATCTAAACACCAATTGCCATTAGGTTTAGGTATGCATATTTGTAGAATTTTGTGAAATATAACTAAGTATTCTGTGCAGACGAATAAAACAGTTATGTCCTCGAGAAAACACAAAGTAGCTAAGTATTAAATATTTATTCAGGTCGCGCCAAATATCCATACATTTTCTAATCAACGCCATACTGCTTCGTGCGCGTTCGAGCTGCAGTCTTAGCTGCCTACACAGACGTAACAAAACGATCTTATTACGTTCCATAATATTTGCTCAGGTGCCGGTACGGGTTGTACAAATGAATGAGCGGGTTCTAGTGCGCATGTTCGATAATGCACTATAAGGCGGCACGTGTCGCGTACAGGAGTAAGAGTAGAGGGTGCGTCCGGAGATGTCGGAGGCTGCGGCCCGAATGGCGTACGATACGCGAGGGCTGTGGGATGGCCGAGCCTGGCAGGCGGGGTGGCTCGCCCGCCGCCGCCGCCGACCCGCGCCGCCACTCAGTCGCCCAACAGCGCTCGGTCCGGCAGCACTACGCGCGTGCTCTCTCCAAAGCCCCCCCTCTTACTATCGTAACGTACCGTATCCATCACTCACACACACTACACATAGGAGATGAGACAGTGGCCACCTGAGTGAAACAGTGCCGAGATCTGTGTATTGATTTATATTTTTTTTCCCGCGCGTGGTGAGAGAGTTTTTCTTGTGTTTGGAAAGTGTTTTTCTCGTGGGGCGGGCTGCGATCGGAGTGGTGTGTCGGTGGATGGTGCGTGGCGGGCGGACGCCGGGGCGCGGCCGGCGGCGCCTCTAGCGAAATGTCGATACCCCTTGGACGGGACACCCTACTCCCGGCACAGGTGAGAACCGACTCTACTGGTACGGGAAATTGCGTGAGGTCGCGTGATGTAGCCCATACGTTTCGCTGCCAAACACAACAAATGCAATAAGTCACGGCGCTACCGCCCTTATTTCATTTCCGTGTCGTATTGTGATTTGCATTATATAGGTAGTCCTGATAGCTCGTAACGCGGGGGTTGATGTTTAAAGGCATTTTCTGGAAAAACAGATTCATTCAGTTCTTGATGGCTTGTACTGAAAATATCGGTTCATACTTCAGTGTTTTGTCTTATCACACAGTTGATAAGATATCTACTACCTATTTATAAGGTAATAATATCAGTTTTTATGAAATTAGATACAATAAACATCAGCCTAAACTTCGTTGGAACTATGACAAAGAATTCCTAAACGTAATTTCACAGTCTCGTGTAGTCCTCACTGAGGCGGCCCGTGGTTTAGGAACAAGCTGAAATTGATCAATTTCATGGATGCTTTATTGAACTTGAGCTCAGAGCAGAGTGGTACTGTTAAACTCATTTATGTTGTTGTTGCTGCTGACAGGTCTATGATGGATATAGGTATGCTAATAATTATAATGTAGGCACCCTAACCAATTAACTAGGTCGATGCCAATGTCAGACAGAGTTGGTTATAGAAAATATTATTAGTATACAACATGGGTTTACATGTTATGAGAATACACTTTAATAATTATAAAGTAATGGATTAGCTGTTATAAAATAATCATCAACTGCTGCTAAGTAGTTTTTATGTAATAACATAGTTACTTACAAGATTCCAGTTGGATTAATTAATGCTGGCAGCACATATTATCACAGTTGGCTTTTAGTTCCACTCTTAGATCAAATACATTCATGTACATACCTTAACAATAAGAGTCAAGCTTGGTCTTAATATTGTATGATACAATGTGTGGCGCCGGCATTATCTGAGAGTCAGCTTAACAGTTCATAGACAGAAAACTTTTATTCAGTCAATTTAATGTAACCGAATGTGTTAACCGATGAGTATCTATGTTAAATTAATAAAAATATGTTCAAATCTAGTTAGTCCAAATATTTCCGGTTGTTTAGGTACTACCTAGGTCATGCTTAATTAGCACCTACCTATTATAATGAGCAAAAACTCCATATCGAGAGTTCCGCAATGAAATTAACCTTCATATGAATTAAGTAATAATTACAGATAATGATTACTACTTTTCATACGTCCTTGCAGGATAATTTTGATTCATTGCAAAAACCGTTCATAATCTTTTAGATCGTAATTCGATTGGAAAAATATGAAAGTATTGTATCACAATCTTTTCCATTTTTATTCAATTTCGACATTATTTTTATTTGAAGTTCAACGACATACCTACTCAACATATTAGAGAAGGTAAAGAGTATAAAATAGTGGACAAATATGGGCTGATGATGATGATGGAAAGAGTCTAAATTAACGATTTCGTTGGCTTACGATCTCATTGGTCGCTTTTTGTGCATGAATAGACGAATGCACAAAAAGCCACCAATGCAGACAGCGACATGCCTACCTACATTAGCCGATTAATATATTTTTTACCGGTATAAAAGCTACGGACCGTCTGACAGTCTACCCTTTATAGGTTTACAGCAGGGTTAAGGTATCGACCGGGCTCGGTAGTAGTACGGTTGCAAGGTTGGGCTATTTCCACAACCCGACGGCTTAATGTATTCCTGCTTTGTTTAGGCTCTGCCGATTGCACGCCAACTTTATTTATAGAGGGGAATAAAGCAATAATACAGGCTTTTAATAGTTTATTAGGATTTCTCTCGACGTATTTCACTTATTGGTTTCTGAAGCTGACTTTAAACTATCTTTATGCTGGTGATAGGCATGTAATATGTGCCTAAGTACAGGTTTATGTATTAGGTTTTAGAATACAGGGTGCAGCGGCCTGTAGCACGACAAAAAATATTGTATACATTTTTAGTTTAGCACTTTTAGTTACCACGGTTCATAAACTAATTGGTTTTAGTTCTTCAAATACAGTTTAAAAAAAGTGGATCATCCCTAACAAAATGAATCCTACCAGCAATTAATATCCTTTTTTTGCAAAACGTTCGCAACTGACATTTTAATGGTCGTCGCTCCGATATAGTTGACATTTAAACTTCTTTGATGAAATCACAATAACACAACATAATGTTCTATTGTTTAACGATATTAACAATATCACCATCAGCCGCATGGTGTCCACTGCTGGACGTAGGCCTCCCCTAATGATTTCCATGATCATTTGGGGAGGAAATGCCAATAATCGCTATGCTTGGCAGGCGGTTTGGCGATCGCAGTGGTGTTGTGGTTTAACTCACAAAGAGGATTCCCTCGGTCGCCTCTTACGACCCCCACGACGGGGAATGTTGGGTTGGGTTGGTGACACATGTATTCTATTCGCCGTCACGACACGGAAGAATAAACTAAATTTATTTTGAATCATAGTACTTTTAACTATTCGGACTACACCAGCCTAACTTTAAGGGCACATTATAACCTATATTTGAATGTTTAGTGTTAAAGGCTCCATCCTGTATATTTGATCTATAATTTTGTCCATCTCACTAATTTAGCAAGTCATTAGACTAGCATAGAAGTACAAAATAACAGGCTATGTAGTACTTAAATTACAAAAGCTAAATGAACTGCACTTATATACATATTTACAATTAAAGAGCCTTAGAATAGGAGTAATTTCTACAAACTTTCTAACTCTACGTTTATTATTTCACGGTATTTTTCTTCTTCGTATTCTCATCATGTCAGACTTCCACTGGTGGACTCATGCCTCCACGAAGGCTTGCCACAACGATCGGTCATCGTATTATCGCCGTAAAAATGTGTACCTACATTCTATGGGTACACTCCCCTCGTGCTTGGATCGAACCGACCTCTGACCTCTTGGTCATTCGATTTCGTTTACGTTAGATTACAATATAAATACCTACCCTGTTTTCATAAATTGTAATGATGGGTAGACGGATGCATTATGCCACAAACTACCTACATAATATAATTTGTATTACGCTTAACATTTTGAAAAACATTTTTTGTCTCTTGGCTTGTAATAAGCAATTCCTAAGTTCATTTCTATATATTTTAATGGCTGGACAAGGTTTGTCAGCAATTTCACCAAAAACTGTGGGTAGACAGCACATGTATCTGAGCCATATAAAATTTTGAGATGCAATAATTGTATACTGGGAGAGATGTATATCAGTATAGCGAAAGTTTTTGTTCGCAAGTAATTCCTAAGTTAAAACATCAAACGTCTTTTCAAACTGTCTCTAACGCGTCAGTCCAATCATCAATCACGTTCGACATCCGTCAATGATCGACGCAAGCTCAGCAAGTCGAGTTTTTCCACTTTAGTAACAAGTAGGTAGAGGCGATCTGCGATGCGAACAAAAAGTAGTATTCAGTCCAGAATCGAAGAAACTAACTGTACATAACTGAGATGGATATACGCTCTATGTGTTTTTTTTAATGACTTTACCTTTATTCTACACCAGTTTCTTAGGTATGCAGTAAGTATCCAACGATATTTATACCTTACTAGCTGACTCGGCAAACGTTGTTTTGCAAATTCACATTAATTATTTCTGTAAAATTTATTTTATTTTAAATTAAAAGTATCCTACTATGCTACTTCTAATATCTTGGAGATTCGTGATTGAATGAAGTAGAGTAGTTTTTGCGTGAAAGCGCAACAAACATCTCTACTTTCACATTTATAATATTAGTTGGAAAATTAGGGTGAATTGGTTAGATTTAGTCTTAGTAATCGTAAAACTATAAAATAATTACATACGTCGCTTAGTTATTTTTTTTTCTAATAAGTTTATTTTTAAAAGAAGGAATCTTGCTCAATATGACCATACATAATATGCTATTTTATGTTTGTTCGCGGATAACTTTATGTCGTTTATGATACGATTTTTTTTGTTGAAAAAAAAATTTCAAGATGTTCCCATGATACAAAAATCAGAGTTTGATGGTGGCATAGCCGTTGAATTATTGTTCCCCTCAATTAACCCTTAAAAAAAAATTGAGGCGGGTGGTTAGTAGCGTTTTCTCTTTAAAATTATTACAATAATTCGTTGTCACTCCCGACAAGTAATACAAAAAGTTGTTTTATAAATCAATTTAATAATATTATAAATGCGAAAGTAACTGTCTGCCAATCTCGCTTTCACGCCGAAACTACTGAAGTGATTTAAATGAAATTTGAAAACTTTTATCCCTATCCTGTGGGAATCGTGTAATGTTGAATGTAATCGCGGAGCGTCCACTAGTTATCTATATACTTACTTATATCCTGCCATATTAAAGTGAATGGATGTTTTATAGCTTAACTACAGCTTTCAAATTGTCAGAACTTAGTCGATAATTAAAATGATTTATGTGCGTGAAAGTCGATATTTTCTGTAGGTGAGATGAGACCCATGTCTCTAGGTTTAAATATTAATTGTAAAAAATATTGTCTTCTTTAGTAGATATTGTTGAGTGGTTTATTTGTACTTATAGATGTGACTCATATACATAATTTGCATTAAGTTAAAAAAGTACAGAGCTTCTATCTTATTATAGACAAGAGGAGTAATTCTTGTATACATATATTTTTGCTATCTTGAACCATGTTCGCAGCGCACGCAACGATGAATAATTTTCCCCGTTTTTTTCAAATTTTACATTATTTTTTCTCTCCTAATAGTTGCAGCGTGGTTTTATATTTATTTAGCCTTCCTCGCTAAATGGTTTATTCAACACCAAAATAATTTTTCAATTCGAACCAGTAGTTCCTGAGAATATATTATCAGTAGTTATTTACATATTTTTATAACTCAGAAATTCTGAAAAATGAACGTAATTTCGGCTGTTGCATTCACCAGCTAGTTTCGGAATATCTTCTTAAAGTTTCAAGCTTTGGCAGACCTTGACTGTACGTGATAGGTGGGTTAATAAAATAGAAGCACTATACATCGGTTGCGATAGTGGCTTACTTTAGTTATCCGTGGAACGTTATCTGCTATCTCGGCGTACATTGTTTTGATCTTAACGTCTTGTCCTCTTTGACGGTAGCATTGAGATATTTAAATGTTAAGATTTATATCCAAGAGAAATAAATCGTTATCGTTATAAAACGAAAAGTTCGACAAGATTAATTATTGGCAAATTTATTATATAGGTTACTTCCTAAAGATCAGAACCGAAACGACTACGATGTAGAATTTAATAATGTTGTTTCAGAGGTTTGTGCAGAGGCATTTGCTTAGCAAGTATCTTTACCTACCCCGCTTTGGGATTACAAGGCGTGAAGTGTGTTTAATTTTTATTTCATTATTATCTATTAACGGCCAATTTCCGGTATGCACATTAACTTAATCTGGCGTTAAAACTGTCATCTTTTCTTTATTACGTTGCCCTTATCAAAAAAGGACCCCGGAAACCGGGTGTTACTTTATTAGTGAACAAGACGCGTCCCACGGTTTCTACCAATAATTCCGTACTTGGTGATATTTGGGGATAAACCATAGCCTATGTCCTAATCCACGTTAAAATTTCCTCCGCAAGCTTCGTCAAAATCTTTGCGGTAGTTTTTCCGTGAAAAAATAACAAACATATAAATAACTCACACTTCACAATATTACCACAAACGTTTCTCGTTTATTACCTAATATTACCAGTATTGTAGAAATTGCAAGGTAATAGCTGTTCACGAAGGAACAAAAGAAAAAGTAGATTTTAGTTGAACATGGTTTATTAGATTATTTTTTGAATTAGTATTTTAGTTTTTACATGGAGTAGTGGATAGTATCTTTTTTTTCTTAAAGTACTGAAAAAAGGCGGTAGAAAAATGTTGGATTTTTTTTTGTCCAAATGGCCATTTGGAGCAACAAATATCCCAACTGTTTTCGCTTACTATTGCGGTGTTCCTAATGCGCGAACTGATTAGTCAGTTCACAAACAATTAAATAGGTTATTACAGGTAAAAATAATATTAATTGACAATAGTAAATATGATGCTTTGGCGCTGTTTCTGAGGAATTACATTGCAAACACAAGAAAAATTACCATTATCAATTTTACATTTGTTAGTCACAGTCAAAGTACAGTATGCATTAAAAACTATTTCTATTTTTTTTTTTTTATCATTAATTATTAACCCATAACTATTCTAATTCTCTTCGTAAAGTATAATTCCCCGCCAAAAAGGTCAACAGCTTTTAATATTCTATATAGGTGTCAGAATTATTGTTATTGATCGATCTGTTATCTACTTATTGCCAATACCAAATTAGTCCATCAGGCTCAAAGTGAGTGACCTAGGAAACATCATGCCCATAAAGGATCTGTCCATCCTACTAGGGCTTGAGGACGTGAGTATATGTAGGCCCATAAAAGGCTAACTTTATGATCTTTTGTTGAAAATACCTTCCTAGCGATAGCTAGCAAGTGCTGTATCCACCACGAGTCTCATTTACTTGGTCCGTCGAGATCGTGACCGGAGATTTTCCTGTTCTATTTGTCCTGAATGAATGAGCCTGGGTAAACATATCTGCCTTTAACTCTTTTTCTATAGCTATAGCTATACCTAGTAGTAGTGCAACAAATGTTGGACATGAATTCTTCTGTTTCTGTTCCTTTAGTATAGTTCTTACATTTCATGAATGCGCGCGGGCCTTAGATGTGTGTGTGGCAGTTTTGTTCGTTTGAACTGTCAACTAGCGTGTTCATATATACGACTCACACATCTAAGGCCCGCGCGCATTCATGAAATGCACGAACTATAACTCGTGGATGTGTCAAGTTGTCAATTTATTATTGTCCAATACTGTAGAAATTAGAGCTTATATTATAATTCCACGCGAGAAAACAATGACTGTAAAAAAACTGGTGCTTTTTTGCTAAACTGGTGCTTCTACTCGATATAAACAATTAATAATTAACTGGTTTCCATGGGAACGAACAGTATAGAATTTAATTTATGCAGATGTACTATTGAGTACTATTCAGGTACCTACTGAACAGGTGTGCTCCATCGTAGACCACATCGCTGCTTAACATCAGGCAGGATGGTGGTCAAACGCTTGTTCATAGTGATTAAAAAAAACAAAAGAGTATATACTCTATAAAAAAATACAACCGGGCCCTTCTACTTTACATCTTGACACACTATTTTACCCACTGTTCCACAGTTGCTGAATGCCGTTTCGAAATCCTAAAACACACGTAAATGGGTTTCCTATCGTGGCAGCGTTATCACCGTCTGTATCGCGTGCTATCGGTAACACAGCCCTGTTTTGTTGAGTTATCGACCACTTGCCTATCAATTCCCATAAGTATTTGATAAATTGTTATTTGCAATGGCCTTTTATAGAAATGTCTGTACTTGTAACTTGTACTCGGATATTACTTAAAAGAAAATGTGTTATTGTGACTTTGTTATAATTGTAATGGTTTTACGGTATATAACGTTCACGAATGAATAGGCAGACGTGCTTCATTGTAGACTACATCGGGGCTTAACACAAGTGCAAGGAAAATGATGGTCAAAAGCGAAAAACGTCTAAAAGAAACATTTTTGTCACTTGACCTATAACTTAACTTAAAGGACCCTCTCGACCGCTTAAAAACTGAAAAGTCGTGGGTATATGCACGTATAATGATAATAGTACGGTGGTCCCATTTAGTTATGCCTAATGAGAGATCACAGTAAATTATAGGTAGCAACAAAACCGCTTCGTAATGGCTGCCTGCGTTGAAAAATTAGTAGCATCCGAAATTACGCTTACTACGGTCAACACGCACGTTTCTTCGAACTGGAAACCTGCTCAAGTGCTCGAGCCTTAAACAATCACGAACCGCGTTGCAAAAATAACTTATCGGCAAAACGACTGTTTGCAAACCTTCCCGTTCCTGTTCTTTCACCGTGAGACTGTTCGGGAGATTTCGGTGAAAATGTTTTTGACATTGCAATAAGAAATTACTTTCGGCGACGTCCTCGCCGTGTCCTCCATCAGAATCTTGGATAGGAATGAAGACCAGGACTTCCTTATCTGGTCACAGAATCGCATGCCGCAACAGCGAGGTTCGATTGTTCGCCCCAGTTTGGTAATCAGCGGCATTTCTTTGGGGGTAATAAATTTCGTCGTGTTTTTCGACCCGGGATAAGATTGTGCCGATCGCCCTTGGGTAACGTCCACGATGAAATTCCCCAAAGATTCCTTTTAAGGACGTTGTGTCGACACGAATAAAGCTCACCAGTATGCTGTGTGTGTACAACCGTAGTAAGTAATTGGAGAAATGTGACCATTCTCTAATTTTCCATGTTAATTGCATTCGTGACAAAATATTCGTGTTCTTTGTTTTCTTTATGGAGAAGTTGTAATGATATTATCGAGCGCTTAACATTTCGTGGCGAGATTTCAACTCATTAATGGCTAAGCTTTTACACAGCTTATAAATTCACGTTATCCGAGCATCTTTTATGCATATATCAACATTTTAGGAGTTGTGCGTGTGCTGTGCCTGTCGCAAGTGCTTGTTGACCGCCACTCACCTTATAAGGATTGTCCACATCGAGGCCGCAGCCCTGCAGTGCAGTGTCCTCAGCGTTCATAGCCACTCGAACACACTACCCTGTTAACCTTTTAATTTCACGTACAAAACAACACCAATATAATCGATGATAAATAACAAGATGACTGAAATTTTACTATACTGTATTGTCTTATGGTTCTCGTAAAATAGATGAGACATGATAGAAATCAGTGATAATGACCGATCATAAGCGCCGATATTGAGTTATCAATTACTCTTGTGAGATGATAGATATAGAGCCGACGAGAGATAGGACACGCGAGAAAACCGCCGCAAATTCGCTTAACAACCTAATCAAACGTAGCCCCCGGCGACGGCTCCTTCATACACTTGCCAACAACTAACCAGCTAACAGCAAAATGCAACTCAATAAAGATACATTTAAGAGTAAAGGTTGTTTAACGCGGTAACTTAAATCGACGTATTTGAAATATGAACTATGTAATCTGCAGTATCAAGGTTCTTTTTACTGAAATGAAAATCTGACTGAGTTCAGATGAGAAGCTTATCTAATTAAGACTTCATTGTAGGTATGTATGTACTTACTTTAAGCACTGCGTCACGCACAGTGATTAAAGTTTAAGTGGAATGAAGAATGAGTTTGGTCGGCAGCCGATGTAAATTTTGCCAAATTATTATTAGCTTTGATGTTCTCCGGTTGTAAACATGTTCTTATTATTGCGCACAAAACGAAACATGCACAAATTTTTAGAGCGTTTTTCCTGCTTCAGACGGCATAGCTTGAACATCCAACTACTTACTTATACGTAGAGGAAACACTTTTACCGAAGAGGTTCGGAGGTCAGTAATAATCACACAAGCTAAATCAGCCATACAAATTGAATAAAATACTGTCCGTAGGTCCTCTAAACTCGAGAAGTTTAGATAGTTAGTATTAGAGCAAGCGGATTTCACCACGCAGAAGAAAAATAGCTAAGGCGTGACACATTAAATGTAAACAAAACAAAGAGCAAACCTTTTTTGAGAGTCATCGGTCAAGTATGCCTTTGAGTGTACATAATATATTGTTAAAATAAGGAAAATATGCGTAATATTGTTAGGTAGCATCCTTGAAAAAATGCTACCTGAATATTCAATTCAGAGGAGTCCAAATATTTCGTACCAATTTAGAATGCTTGCCCGAGACAAATTGCCTCGCCAGACGAGAGCAATTCGGTTAGGTTGCTCTTTAGTATGTAAAACTATGCATGGGCAGTGGTGTCCCACCCTCACTGCCTACAAACTCCGGCTCAGCGACATTATAACCAATTAATGAATGCCCGCGATTTCACTCGCGTAGTTTGAGCTTTTTTGTACAAAGTAACGTATAAACGCTCACGTCCAAATCATACACCGGTACCTCTTTTAACGTACCTTGGTCTCTTTCAAGCAAGGTCGTAAATATTATCTGACGGCATTTGAGAATCTGAAGAATGAAAGTGATTGAAAATAAATACTGTACAACGAAAGCGTCCAGTTTCAGCCGGTTTTGTCTTGGCAACACTTAGTCAGTCCAGGATTGTAATTTTATAAATATATCGTACTGCTGATACTGTAATAAAGACTAAATTATATTCTTGAACCTTTTTCCAATACACGGCGTACACTAAGGAAAATGAGGTGATTTGTGGTGTGAAATGTATTAGGTATTAGGTGATTAGCTGGTCGCCTTTACATTTTGCTCATTTAAGCTTAAAAAAGCCAGAATTGATCAAAAAGAGACTCGTAATGTGCCCAAAGATAGGTTCCAAATAAACGTAGGTTCATATTGTATGTTTATTGCAATTATTTGCGGACAAAATGGACCGAAGATCTGTAGGTATGTATTTATGACGGTATAAATTCCCATCTACCTACCGAGCATTTAAATTATTAGCCATGATGCCTATAATTAATACCGTGAAGCTTTATGGTCCTGCCTACCTTTCATCAGATCGGAGATAAGAGCTTGCAATTTCCGAACGAACTTTCTTCAGTCGTTTAGAGTGAATCATGGGAGATGTTGATTGTTGCCGTCATTTAACAATTTATTGCATCCATCAAACGTTGTTTCTTTATTAACAATTATTATTTTCACTCCGTAGATATTTGTTCAGCGGTTTATTGCCCCATAAAGTATTAAGGACTATAATAGTCGTCGAAGAGCTTTGGCATTCCGTGTATCTGACCTATTTAGTGATGAAGCTCTTTTAGAACCATGTTAAGAGCGGTTGTAGCCTAGTTACGAAGTCACTTGGAATCGGAAGCTATGGGCCCGAGTCCAGCTACTACGCGTGTACTACAGATATACTTTTCAGAACTTTCTTGTACAATATTCAAATATGATTGGTAAAAATTTCAGCATTGTGTCGCAAGTGCTTCTGCCTAATACGTTTAGGAAATTAGGAAAGGCGTGAATATTACATAGGATGGAACGATCTCTGAAACGAAGTATAAATGGTAAAGCGACAAACAAAAACCCCTTTTATTAACTTATCTCTATGTGCAATAGTTCTCATTAAAAACCCATGTTCAGTTTCCGTCGACGACTTCTAATATCGTTTTTATTGAACCATCATTCTCCATTTACAAGTCCGAGTGATTTATGTTTATATAATTTATCAACGTATTTGCATCGCACATGTTACGCTCCATATCAATTGGGAGCAATCATCTGTCACTTGATTATCATTTTGTAGGGCAGCTTCGTCATGAACGACATGTTGTGTACCTACTTGCACGTCCGTTTTTGTGATTTTGCAAAAACAATTTTGCTGTTTGGCCGCAAGGAACTTTTGTGAACATTTTCTTTCCTAGATTTTCAAGTCCTAGAGAGTGTTTGTTGAAAAAAAATTTTTACTAGTTAGTTGGTTCTTTTAGGAATTAAGATATTTTCTAGACAACTTTTAGCTGTACATTTAGAAGATTTGTACTAAGTTATCGTACGTTAGGTTTACTATGTATTAATTATTACCCTGTCATTTGTATCTATGTAGAGAAAGAGTTTCTAAGATTCTTCATCATCATCATCGACAGCTCATATTTGTTCACTGCAGGACATAGGCCTCTCCAATTGCACGCCACTGTAATCTGTTTTCGGCTTCTCGAATTTAGCTTCCGCTAGCCATCTTGCGCAAATCATCAATTCAAAAGATTTTGGGTATCTCTATTTATATACTAAGTATACTAGCACTAATAGTAATCTAGGGCTAACTACCATCCTATTCTTCATAAAACCTTCATTAGTCTCATACTCCATTGTACCTAGGCCTGAAAATAGGGTTAATCGTACATTGTCTCGTGCGTCGCCAAATTTGGGCCACATAAAGGATTTCTTAGAGCAAGACCATAAATGAAATAGGTAAAAGGACGTATACAGGTGGGCTGCTATAGGTGTATCATAAAGTACGGGCTATTTGTCACTGTCCGGCTTCCCCTGATCCATAAATGCCGGTAATGTGTCTTGCCTGTCCTATTACATGACTTATTACAGGAATGGTTCTTTATTTTGGTGAGCGGTCATACATTATAGGTACTTACTGACGGGACGAAGTTCTAAAAGTACAATATTTATATTAAAATGCGTATGTAGCTAAGGCAGGGTGCATTCATCCGGAATTTTCCGCAAGTAATGTGGCGATTCAAGTATAAAATACAGCTCTCAACGATTGTTTTAACAGTCGTTTTTACTTGAATTTTTGCATTGAATGATGAAAAAATGAGTATTGCAATAATAAATTGATTGATTGATTGACATACATATGAGTGACACCAGAAAGGTTGCCCGAGTAAATAAACGCATTGTAAATTTACTTTATTTCATTTGGTAACTGCAACCATCATTGTGTGTTTTGTCAGTAGTCTGATTTTAAATGTCGGCCACGCCTTGGTTGTGACACATTGCGTCAACGTAAACTATGATTTATATACTGATTGCAAACGTTTATAATCGTTTACCGGCGCGTTTATTACAACTCTAGTCCATTAAAGTCAGCAAAGTCAATTTACCTACTCACGTTTCTGCTGATCACCATCAGATACCATTGAAAAGAGTTAGCAATCATATTATCGTCATTTTGTCGCATCAATCTTAAACTTTCACTGCGATTGTTACAAACTTCGAAACCTGTCACCGACGCGACGCTGTCAAACGAGAAAATTGTAACATTGAAATATTGTTTCGGCGCCATTTTACTTTTGTCAGCTGATGAGTGCTAAAAGTTGCAAATGGAATGAAATCCTCTTTTGTTTTAAACCCGTTAACGACATGGTTGGTAAAATCTAGTTCATAATTAAGAAGAAAATTTTATAGTTCCTCCATGTTATTACATTAGGCACACTATTTTAGCTCTTAATTTCATTTTCTATAGTGACAATAGATAACTCCCTTACTAAAAAAAAGTTACACAATATATAACTTTTAGCTTATGTGTTTATTTGTAAAAGTTCGGATTAATATCAAAATACGCACATAACCGTTTGTTGTACGCAATTCTACTAAATACAATCTGCAGATCATATGATAATTCGAATGAAGTATTTTGGTAAGGAATTTTGCTTCTTATTGTTGGAAGTAATGTTGAGCGAATACAGTCAGACAAGTATCATTTGGCGCGTGAGTGCTGAATCTCTTGTTCGTCTCCTTTCCATAAATGCTTTGTATGTACTTGTATTGGGACAATATGGAGCAATATCCATAAACACATGCTAAACGTTTTAGCCACACGCCAAAAGATCCCTGTAGCACTACATTCGTACCGATGACATACAAAGTCCTCGCGGTGGATCAAGTTAAGACGATTATGTAAGTGCAATAAGGAAGTGTTCGCGGATTTGTCTCATGTCCCGTAACTTGGACTTAAATGATGCGATTTGAGGTAATACAAATGACATTTTATGTATTTATAGTCATAGCAAGGAAATGACGAGGAGAATAATATTTGCGATCGAGTTAAATTAATATTTGCTTTCAATTTTACCGTTTAATTGGACGGATATTGGAATGTTTCCAATCTTCTGTACAGTGGTGTGCTCGTCAGCTTACAAACATTAAGGGCTAGTATAGTAAATCCTTTCTTTCAATTAAACTTTGACTTTTCTACGAGTAATGGGAAATTTTCGGGGCCCTTGTTTCTCTTACTTATGACAGATGGCGCTAGCTGTAGTAGGGGGATAAATGTCAACGAAAAGACTAACTTCAAGCAGTCAGTATTGAAGGTCACAGTTATTTTTTTATTGTTCGTTTACATGTTACAAAAGTTTGAATAACTTACCCAAATAATAAACGTATTAAATTATTACTTACTAGCGACATCTAGATAAGAAATTTCAAAATTCTCCATTATCCGACTTCAAAAAGGAGGTGCTTCTCAATTCGACTGTATGTACCTTTTTTATTAGTAGGAATAGGATACATAAATGGTACCCAGAAGGGTAAGTTCGGTAGTCGGAAGCGATAATGGATCACAACTTCCTCCGGTCAGGATACCCCTTTCGCCTATTCCATATTCATGCATTTTTTCATACACGCTCGTCGGTCTTGTGTACACTTGACACCATGCCTCAGGACACCGCCAATTTGGCTGACACACTGGGAGAAAAAAGTTTTTTACCAATTTATTTAGTCGTCCTTTCTTTGGCGGGATAAAGATGACTGTATGTTCAAGTAGTCATTGGTAAGTATAAAACATGTCCATTTTGGTGTCATATACTTAGGATTTGAATATATTTTTACTATTTACCTTAAAGTAGACCTCTTCATCTGCAACTTCCCGGTGCAACGACATCACGACTTTATGTCCTTAGCATTTAGTTTTACAAAAAAAAAACATTAGCAGCCCACCGCATACCTGTTGACCATAATCGATAAATCGGTCAAGTTTCTATTGACATTGATGTCATGTGTTACACAGCTAAAGACCTAAATGAGTATTAAAAGCTAGTACTTAGATGGTCCAAGGTGTGGAGTGTGTGGTGTCGAGTATTCGAGGCTATGAGAGCAACTTCGACAACTGGATTAAATACCAAGCTTTGGTTATGATGGTCTTGAACGTTGGGCAACTGTCCTAAACCAGAAGGAAATACTAGCCATGCCAATGTTTAGCGCGGAATGAGCCGACAGATGATGGAATGGTGATCTATAGCCTCAGACAGGTCTTTGTCACGATCTAGAGATAGCTTAATCGACATTCATTTATCTACTTATACAGAGGCCTTAATGCATTCAGTACAGTTTTTAGCACTTTTTACTCCCCCTTTTTTTTAAGACGTTACCGATTTGGTCTATAAAGGTTCGGCAAGGTCTACATTTACCAACATGTCCACTTAAGTTCGAACTATACCTACGCTTATTTATCAGGACAAACCCACCAACACCAAAACCCTACCTGCCTCTCGGCGGCGGCGTACGAGTTATTTTTTGAAGACGTGTGCATCTACTTGCTTTAATGCACACCTTTTTCTTGACCTGATGCCTTCTTCTTCTTCTGGAACCTCGACGACCACATTATCAGAGTCTTCGCGTCGAGTGCTCGTCGCGTCATTAGTTGTTTAACAAGGCATCGTGAGCTTTCTTTGCTGCAAGCCTACAATTACCAATCACTGCTTTCGTAAATATTCTGTTTATTTTTGACGCCGAGAGAGGTCTCCTCTCCGTCTGGATAGCACTGATCTGGTTGATGTCATTCGAACTCTTCACACGTTTAAAATTTTCGTTCACTTCTGACACAATGCCGACTGTACTATATTCCACGTAACAAGCGCCAGGTGGTCCTTTCCCAGAGATATGGCCCGTCAGCGAGTCGATTAAATTAATTGTCTCAGTTCTTTCAGAAATTCTCGTAATATTCACGGGAGGGTTCACGACTCCCATTTATTTGCACAATTGCAATAAGATTACTTCAGTTGTCTGTACTTAACTACTGTGGCAACTTTGCTACAGTACGCCGCACGGAAATGTTGTTATTTTGAATGAGAAACGTTTCATGGACGAGCGAGATGTGGCATAAATTATGTATATATTGTTGAATATAATTCAGCCAACCATTTTAACCTGAAAATAGTGAAAATAACAGTTAATAGCGAAAACTCGCAAAAAATTTTGCTACCATAATGATTTAATAATGAGCTAATGAGGCATTTTTTGTGTGCGATTGGTTATTTTATCTATCTATTAGATATATGTAGATATACCAGTATATGGCACCCATAGAAGGTACAGGATATCCTAATTTGCAGGAACTCTATCTATTGCTAAACTATTTCCCCTAGGTGTGATTCAAACTTATGTGTCCACGTATTTCTACTGCATTATTCAAACATCCCAAGTAAGTTATGCATAGTGAACGAGATATTATAATTAGATATCTACATGTAGGTAAGCATATTAGATGACATAATATACAACTGTTGTAATTGCACTAGTAGAAATACATTGACATCTATCACCCCTGGAGGGAAATAATTCAGGAGCAATAAATGGATTAACCCCTTGTTTGGGGTCAGGTGTCCGATTGTGAAATGTCCCAGGTTTTATTAAACCAGTTGACGGGCTGCGATTTTATCAGCATGTTTTCATCAGTTATTCACACCAATATACAACTATCCAAACATTCACGTTTTTAATAATCGTAGAGCGTAGTCTCAGAATCACAGGACTAGTCTGACTGATGCTTTTGAAGGTTCTATATTGAGACATGGTTCCAACGCGAAGAACCTTTTTATACGACTTCAAAAAAGACAGTCTTTCTTAGTTCAAATATATGCTTTTTCTTAATAATTGTTCGCTGATAACTCCATCGTTTATGATTGATTTTTTTTTGTTGGAAAGAAGGTATTCCTAGGTGATCCCATGATCAGGAAGTCAGGGTTTAATGATGGGAAAAGATGGATAAATTGAGAGGAACTTTCAGAAATGTATGGGCTGGTGGCTAGTACTGATTAAATCGGTTCTTTTATCTTTGAAATTAATTTTATTGTCATGCGCCTTCTACTTACCTGAGAGAGTAGCAAAGACGACAAAGTTGTACATAATATATTAGAACTGAAGAGTAAAAGTAAGATAAGTAGAGTCCGTAGAAGTAGACGGCGGCTGCAGCAGCAGCGCTGGGAAAGTTTCCAGGAGAGCACTAGTTTATAAACACTGCCAGTTAATTAATTTCCTTATACAGTGGTAGGTAGTTCAGAGTTCTAAGTTAAACGAAGTGCTTTCATTGAAGAAGCTTTGTTTATGCAGCGGAGGTAGCGTTTGAGATTAAGTGAACCTATTAGGTAAGTAAAGGAAAATATGTGAATAATTTTTTTTTACCAGTTTTGGATCCAGAAACTCTACATCATAAAATGTGATAAGGTAGATAGGCTTACAGAGCACACGCAAATATTTATATGGGTTTATATTACCTACTGGTTGACCCGGAAAACGTTGTTTCGCCAATATACATTATTAGCAATGTTTCTCTACAATACATATAATCCTTCCTCAAGAGTCACTCTATCTACTTATGAAAACCGCGTCAAAATCCGTTGCGTAGTTTTAAATATCTATTTAAGCATAAATAGGGACGGACAGCGAGAGGCGAGTTTATTTATGCTATGTATGTACTGATAATTACAGTCAACACTTATAACCGATCAAAAGTACTTTTGTTTACTAACATATTTTATTGGGTTAAAATGTTTGTATTATCAGTTAAAAGTGGTTCGTCTATGTTTTTTGCTGTCAGACGTGGCTTTGACTGGTTATGAGTTATAACTGTAATATAAATATGTATGTATATATACCTACACTGAGGACTTAATCACAGATTCCGTTAGATTAGTATCATGTTACTTACTTTACGTACATATTTTACCAGTAATGATTTTTAGCAGCTTTATTAGATTGGATGTCTTCAACTCATACTTATTTGCAATAAATACTGATACTGGTTTTCTTCTTCTTATGAGCTCAAGCGTCTAATATAAATATATTTATGATTTGAGTGCTTTATTTGAGAATTTTGGTACGAGTCTAAAATCTATACTATAATAGACCTCTCCTCAAAGAAAGTTTGTTATACTCCAATCGTGTACGTAAACCAGAGATAATTATACTCGAGTACTCAATATTGTTTTAAATATAGGCATAATATTTTTTTGCACGGTTTTATCAGCAAGAATCTATGATCGATGGGCTATAGCTTGTGTAACGTAAATTGGTAAGTCCGATGAAAACAACCCATCACTTATATTTCAACTATAACTAACCAATTCGTACATAGACTTTCTCTGTTCAAATTTTAACATGAAGCCGGTCTTGATGCGAAAGTAGCTTAGCTAGATGTCTCGACGTCTATATCAAAGTATACAGAAATAAAATATATATGGACTATCGAGCCTTAAAAAACATATAAAGCTAGAAGATCAGCGTTCGTTGGTCGCGCGTTTCGTGAATCTAAAAGGCGAGAAACGAAATAATTTATTGATACAAACATTTCTACTTTGTAGGGTGGGATCTTCCATGTTGATTCTGTCTGACGCCGAACTGTGTGTTGTTACTTTAAAACGTCTTATTCTTTCTACATATTTATGTATTGATTTTACCCCGGTCCCCCGGTCTTTGACTTGACTACCTACCGAAAAAATACGCAGAACTTACTGCGTATTTTATTCGGTACTAAGGACATGATGGGTATGGGCTGATGATGATGATGATGAAGGACAAGAACTGCAAGTTCATAAAAAAATGGTGACAACATTTTTTACACAACGCCATTGTTGTCTCCTGAAAAAAAATTAACTGAAATATCGACGAAAACGAAGACGAGATTTTGACGGGGTCAACTAACTATTAATTTGTTATGTAGAAGGAAATAGATGAATCCATAGATTCACCAAATAGATGCGAATGCACATGTTGTAAATATAAAAATAATTAGTTCCGCTCTACATTCCTTACTGGATGAGAAGGTAAGTCTAGACATTTTGTCAAAACTTGTTTGTAATTAAGAAATAGCTCATTCCACAACAAATATCTATGTATTAACTTTCATAGAAATAGTAGTGTTATGAATTTGTTACTTCTGCTTAGCTATCAGACATCCGACTAAAGCTATAAAGATTTAACAGTTCGATTACAGAACTGGAAACATCTAATAATCGAAATTAATCTCCTTACAAATATAAAATATTACATATTTAGAGACTGGTTTGTCTTTTGCACACAACAAGGAAATTAGTGAACTCTTTATTTCACACTATACACTACAAATGTAAAATTTACAGTGTATAAAATTGCTCTGAGCGATAAGATATTCTTCCGAGTAATATCATTTTAATGGAGACTTACAGATAGAGTAATTGGGTAGTAAGTGTTAAATGTTACTAATATTATAAAGGGAAAGTGAGTTTGTTTGTTCCGCTTTCACGAAAAACTTGATATTCCCGAGAGAAAACAAAAATATTCCTTTATTCCGCAATATAACCGAAGTCCACGCGGGTGAAGTCGCGAGCGGAAAGTTAGTGTTAAATAATAACGAGAGATTGAAACAGCCTGTATGTTACGCGATGTTTAACAGCTCTTAGTAGTAAGAAGGTAAATATATCTAAGTAAATCATTGACGCAGCGATCTTGATGAAATCTATGAATGAAAATCCTGCAACAAAAAGTGTTTAGGCACCTACTACTATAAAATAATCTTACGACCTATATGAACCTAATGAACAAGTGTATTCCATCTTGGACCACGTCGCTGCTTAACATCAGGCAGGATGATTGTCAAACGCTTGTTCATTGTGTTAAAAAAAAGAATCTTTCATGAGTATAATATTTGTTTCTGATATTTTCCTAAACATAGCCTAAACGAGAATGAAAGAACAGATTGAGTAGTTTTCTAAAAAAAATAATCTGCGAAAGAGATGTAATTACTTTACTGTATGATCGTTTGTATTCAGACTCGCTCTTTTGAGAGATTTTTGTTTTAACTCCTCATTGTGGTTAATTCATATGCATAATTTGACGTATTGTCTTTTTTATTTTGTTTTATTTATTTAGGCTCAACAAGACAATGATTTTTTAGAGGTGTCCTAAGAAACATAACAGGTGTTTTCTTAATTAAATGATGCCACGACATGTTTAATGGCGTGTGCTACATTAACCTATTAGTACTTTAGTAATACAATAAAAAAAAAATGAATACATTTAGTATTCTTTGTAAAGTTTTACTATGTATGATTTAAAATTTATTGTCTTTCTATTAGGATGCAAGTAATTATGGGCTTGTGTCCAAAAGATCGTGAAGTGAATTTTATAATGACAATTTACGAACGATTCGACAAACGTTGAGGATGACTGCTTCTTGTTAGAGTATGTATGTTACACTGACAGACAGACAAGCCAAACTTATAACACCCCTCATTTTAGTACACTTAGTGATATTAGTGTATTATTATGAACTATTTCATCGTATTAAAATAGTTCATAATAATAGTACCAGTACACTTAGTGATATTAGTGTATTAAAAAAACTGTAAATTACCTTTATCTATATATAAAAAAGAAAGTCGTGTTGGTTATACTATTTATAACTCAAGAACGGCTGAACCGATTTGGTAGAAAATTGGTGGGGAGGTAGCTTAGAACTGGGAGACGGACATAGGATATTTTTCAGGATACTTTTTAACCCGTTCCTGTGGGTCGCATCGGTATATAGAGGTTGTTATAGTTTGTATGAAATACTGAAACTACGCGAATGAAATCGCGGGGCGTACACTAGAACTTAATAATAATAAGATACGTTAATTTGAAATTTTCACAAAACGAAGCTGCGGCCCAGTTTAATCAATACAAGATGAATTTAACATATATTCACACCAATCACTGAAATCTGCCTCTGAAATTCAAATCTAAATAAATTTTAGGCTTTGGCAAGTCTAGAATCACGAATTAGGTTATGTAATGAATATATTACGGGATTAACGTAATACTAACTATAATATTACGTATATTATAGTTAAGTAATTATAGTTAAGTATTTTAAACTAAGTATTACGGCGCGAAAATTAACCAAAGTTAAGAATTCTGTCTTATTCATTCTTACCTTCGTTGTTTGCTCGACGTTTCGACACAGTTACATGTGCCGTGGTCACAAGCTTTGCGCTTTGGTTAATTGTCGCGCAGCAATACCCGGTTTAAACATTGAATAGATATATTTACTTACATACCTACTAGCAATAGTCATAGCATTTCTGGATACGAAATCCATTTATTTATTGTGTCATCATAGTGACAGCCAAATTTAAGGTGTAGTTAAGGTGTCTGTCATCTGTGGGAAAAGGGTCGCAGATTCAATTTCCGCCTCTAGGAGTAGGTAGAGTAAGAGAACTTGCAGTTGGCTAAAGACATTTTTGTTGTTTGTATGTGTCTATGTTTTTAAAAGGAACCTGGTCTCATGAAACGATAGAACATGGTTTGCTAGTTGATGATAAAGATAATGCTCTTCTATAAATACGGTGACAGACATTACGTCGTATAAAACAAAGCCGCTTCCCGCTGTCTGTCTCTGTGTATGCTTAGTTAGATCTATAAAACTACGGAAAGGATATTGATGCGGTTTTCTTTAATAGATGTCTAGTGATTCTTGATGAAGGTTTATATATATAATTTATGCATATAATGTCAGGGAAACACTGTTAATAACATACATTGGCAAAACAACGTTTGTCGTGTCAGCTAGTTGTCATTAATAGAATTTACTCTGCGTAACTTTTTATCTGATTTAAATTTTAATCGGGTATTCATTTTACATTTTACTCAGTCCCCTTCTTAGGTTGACGCCGCAGTGTCCGGGGTGGCCCCAAAACCATCCTGACGACATTACAGGACGTACGATTGCCCTTATGTCCATCGGTAGATCACGGTGCACTGCTCCAAGCATTAGGTACCTTTTGTAAGTTTTACTAACCTTAGCCAAACAACTTGTATTACTAACAAAATATGGATCACCTGGTCTGGAATAAAGGTATGATTATTCTAGCGAGATATCATTGCAATGGGACATTTTTTCGTGTCTAATGGTCTCTCCTATTGTCTTCCATCCACAAATATATACGTTCTCCATTGATAATAGTTGTTTCATTTATTATAGAGTCCAAGTCCAAGAAATGTCACAGAATATTATTTGTTAATATTCCGACATAATCACCCCTCCAATTTATTGACAACACTCATCTATCAAACGTCTTAATTGCTTACATAATCAAACCGAGGCCAATAGAGTCTAGACTCAGACATATCTCCCATTGGAGAGCCCTCCGTCAGATCCCATGTCGAATTAAACGAGGAATGACGTATTGAGTGAGTGCGGCTTCCTATTACGATAAGGGATAAATTCCTTTGATGTTCCGATGCCGTACTCATTACATTGTCGGGGTGAGATGATCTTGACAGCAGGGGATAGGAGTCTGTCTCGACACAGGAAAAATAAAATAAAAGCTCGCGTTGTATATGAACCACCAGTAGACGTAGGACATGAAATTAGTTAATGTTTTTTTATGTTAATGATTCTATGCCTGTTGTTTCATCCGTATACCAACATCGAGAAAGCCATAAATGTACATTTAAGTAGTTTTACTTAATGAATTAGGTACAACATTACTATGACATTATTGAAGTCTGAATTTACTTTACTAATTTTTATACTCTGAGACGTAAAAATAACGGTACTAGATGCACCCATTACGCGGCTTATTAGGCTTCCAAATACGAAAATGACTATTGTGCGATGGGTTGGCACCTATCATCCAAAACTTAGAACTGTCCGATCTAAATTCCAACTGTCATGCCGAAAGTGACGTCGGAGGCATTTCGCCAAAGGTCTTATAGGTACAGTCGTATAAAAGTCTGGTCTACCAGTATTCAGTATTTATTGAGTAAAAGATACATCTAAGAACAAAATCTTGATAGATTAACCAAAAAATATAATAACACCATTATAGAAACTCATAGTTTTTTAGAAGTTGTCATCTGTATTTTATTAATATTTTAAACAAGATGTATCTTTAAAACTGATAAACCACTTTCCTATTCGGCCGTCGCAACCTACTCATTTAATTAAAAAAACGTTTAAATAATACTAGCTTGAAATACGTAAAAGCTTTTTGCAGCATACGCAGTAAGTACTTAACTACCTATTGTGCTTACAAAGACGAAGCCACCCTTCCCCCGTACAAATACCTGTATAATGTTACAAGCACCCCAAGATGTGACCTGGAAAACATTGTCCCCGTCCTCATTATGTCCCGCGGCATACAACACAAGCACTCGCCTAACTCCATCAATTCTCAGCGAGCTTTTAAAAGCATTTGAAAAAACAAAGCACGCGCCACAAATTGATATCTACACACGTTTTTAAGAAACGACGTGTATGAAAACCCATTTAAGATAACCCATTACAATCGTGAGTTCCTAAAATGATAAAGATACCGTGATCTGAATAGGGAATGAGGGAGACAAGACCTACGAATCTTGTGACATATTGCAGACAATAAAATTATTGAGAGACGAACATACAATGGAAATAATGTATGTACTTGCTAGGGAGCTCCGCGGGAGGCGTAACATATACCAATGATATATTTGTATACCTATTACATTTACTTTGCAGGTACACACTTAGTTGTGTACCTGCAAAGGTGCGTAGGACCAATTATTGTTTAAATTTTGAGCAGGATTACTTAATTACTAATTTTCACATTATTTTCCTAAGTTTCACATTATTTAAAAACGGTACATTAAAGTTACATTAAAGTGTATAATATATTCACATCTACTTACGTATTTGTTTAAATGAAGTTCAGGACCTAAGTCAACTCTACACTGTCGTAGTTGCATCGCTCTGGCATCGTAGCTGCAAATGATGGGCATTGCTGATTTCGTTACATAAATTTCATTGTAGTCCTTCGAAAAAGAACGATGCACATTGTTTGCCGCAAACATGCCAGAGCCATGCAACTACGAGAGACTAGCAGACTTGGCCCCCTGATGAGCTGATGGGCCACATCGATATATTGTAACCAATATTTTTGTTCACATTTATTTTTATATCAATTTATTCTCTATATTGCGTCTGTAGTCTAGTTGATCTGATACTTGACTTGTAACCGGGAGGTCGCGGGTTCGAGTCTGGCTACGGGACGTGTAAAAATGGAACTACTTTTCAGAGCGTATGTACGCAACGTTGAACGTACGATCAACATTGTGAAGAAACCCGCACACCACAAGGTGTGTGAACCCTATAACGGCGATAGGCTCACCCTCTGTCACGTTGAGTTAAATGAACCGTGGGCATTTGCTTTAGCAAGAGCCTCTTTGGGATTAAAAGTCCTGAAGTGTGTATTCTGTAGTATTATCTACACTTTGATTTCCCTCTCTATAAAATACTCTACTTAAGTATGCTAATCTAATAATAACGATTACATCTTTAAACGGTAGCCGATCGTGACTTATCTGACGAAACAGCTCCCGGAATCCAGAGATCACGATAGCTCCAATAAAAAAAAGAGATAGACAATAAATCTATGCAGCTGTTTAGTACGTGCATACTGTCGTAAGAAACAAAGAATTTTCTATTGTGGAAGAAGTTGTCGTTGATTCATCATTCACATATTGAATTGTAATTGATGATTAAGATCTTTGATTCTATCTATGTAGATACAAAGTCATGCATATTACTGTACTGTTGTTTATTTAGTTTCTTTGATGGACAATTGCATAGAATGAATACAAAAACAGTTCTTGAAAATATTGTGTTGTTCATTAAAATAGCATTCTGTATTCAAAAACTAAACATAATAATGAAAGGAACAATTTAAACTATTTGGAGAGAATTTAGAGTAGAAACTTTTGTCTTTAACCAGCACCTTGATTTCTTTTATTAATACTCTTAAAACTATTATGTCCGTGCAGTTGGCAGGCGTGTTCTGAAACACAGCAACCCTTCGATTGCTCAATTCGGTAGTCTTTCTATTGAATTCAAACCCACTATAGCACAATACATACCTGTTCCTACATATCAGCTTGCAGACGAAATCATATTAACATTTAATTCGGTCTCAGTGCTATAAACTAATGAATTATTCAATGCATAATAGATTATGATGATACGAACTGGCATAATGTCAGAGCAAGAGAATCATGATAAGAATTAATCTGTATCGTCAATGAATCTCAGTTCTGAACCATCATGATAAAAATATCTAGGAATGGGATTGAAATTCCGATACAGGATGGAACGTTTTGTTAGGAAA